>VZSC01000365.1:0-16120 GCA_013398225.1 Steatornis caripensis
AGATTCCTTTCAACCTCTACCATTCTGTGATTCTGCGAAAACAAGGAAACAGGTTTCACCAAACATGTTAATACATGAATGCAAAAACCAGTAAAAATTTACAAGTATTGGGAAGTATGTAGCAAATCCCTGTAGGCCACAACTTGCAATTGGATTACCTAAGAATGAAGAAAACATAAACAAACTGAAGGCATTGCTACTGCACGTTTGCAGGTTACTCTCGGCAGTGAGTGAAAGCAGGACACTGAACACCGGCAGCAGGTGTTTCTCAGCATACGCGCTGTCTGCAGTAACGAGTCTGCAAGGCCACGGCAAGTACCTGCTGAGCAGCAGCAGTCATACTGCACAGAGCTGAATTTCTTTGCTAAAGAGGAAGCAGATATTGTGAAATATCAGCTCACCAAAGTAAAAATAGTATGTGCTGTCCACCACACTAACCAACACTGTGCAACACAGGGCTTTTTCGCCACGCGTTTGGCACCATGTTAATCCCTTCTCTTTGGGTTCCCAGTCACCACACTGAAATGAATGCTCTTTCCTGTATGCACAGTCTACTAGTGTAATCCTACCAGTTTGATCACGGCACTTGCCACCACATATAGATATCATGGATATGGATAATCTGTTCCTAAAACCCATTTCTGACTACAAGACTGCTCAGAAAGTTGATAGTGTAAAAGAAAGCATTCCTAGGTATCAAGAGGCTTTTGTAGCAATTTCTGAAGTACAGCATACTTAAATACGTCAGTCTGAACAATGGTAACAGATTCTTGATGTGATATATTTACTAACATCGTATAATGGCCAATGAACATCAGAAATGATCCATCAACTTGTTTACAGGCATGTGTGTGAGACAACACTAGCAGCAGGCAGCGATTATAACAGTGAGGTGATAATTACACTATGCAGACAGCTAAGGTTCAAAAAAAAAAAAATGAAGAGAAGCTGACAGATACTTAACTGGAGTGACTGGCCTTCGCTACTGACGTCATTTTCCTAGTGTCTATACCTGGATTTGCAAAGTCTATTTCATTTCGTGAAAGCTGCCCACAAGAGTTGGTAATCTATTTTCCTTCTCATCTCAGTCTGATTTTTCAGGGTCTGCTGTTGTTATACATTTACTGTGCTCAGTTAATATGGCACCCTTGTGCTGCTACGTAAATTTGAAGAGTTCCTTGGCCTGTCCTGTGACTCCTACAAGTTGGACTTGCAAACACTGTTTCTGGGGGTGCTAACCAACAGCACTGTTATAAATACTAGTTTAGTCTCTTGCTTTAATTTAAGGGCTAAAGAGTTAGCTCTGACAAAATATCTCTTTTTCTCTCACTTTGGCAGCTTTGTAGCTGACTCCTTCCTCAACTTCAGACCTGATCTTTCATGCTGTAGCTGCATAACCACAACAAAACAGAACAGTAAATCTCTAAACCCTATACTTGTAGAGGAAAAAATGAGGGAAAAATTGCTCTGAATTACAGCTTGAGTTCAACTTCCAAGAATAAACTGGGAAGGTGTTCGTTTTACAGAGAGTAAAGAAAATTAAAGCAGAAAACAGCAGACCATTTGAGAAGCCCGCTAAAACCAAGAAGAAAATAATAGATATTCTCTGCTAAACTGATATGAAGAGTTGTAAATAGGTGTACATAGGTACACAGGCTGAAGAGGAAAGAAGTCACAAAAATGCAGTCACTGCAAATGAAGTCCAAGTAGCAGACAAGGCCAAAAAATCTTCCCTGAGGTATTAAAGGCCCAGCCTCTCTCAGTCATTATTTGACAAATTTTTTTTACATACAGCTTTTTGTAACATTTTGCAATTTTGTTTGTTCCTTCTTCTTTTAACTCAGAGTTTAATGAGCAGATGTGTCAGAAAAATTGATTAATACTTCTGAAAATATTGGGGCAATCTGCCACTCTACACCCACAGTGATACTGATGACACCTGTGAAAATTTCCCCAGGTATGCACATAACGGGTAGAACTGGAACTAGTGCAAACTGGCGGAACTCAACTGAAGCCATTGAAGATGAACTGACTGAAGACCAGGCAGAAAGCTGGCCTTCCACAGCCCTCCTGTCATGCTTGCAACCAGATCTGGCACAATAGGTATACTGTGTTACCTGTGCAAGGTATAATCCTTTTTCCTAATAGTACCAAACAGAAAATGCAGGGTTTACAAAAGGGTTTTCCGCCTATTCTCAGGTTCCAGAAGTCAGAAATCACTAAATTCTGGAATATACACAGTCACAAAAGCTGGGTATCATTAGGCTGTATTTTCTGTCCCTCTGCACAGTAACTTATAAATTCCAACATTACAGAAAATTATATTAATTCCCCCACTATTTAACTTTTTAAATATAAAAATTTCAGCAACCATTTATTCCAGTGATATGTTCGAGATGTCAGACTTCAGTGTGTCTGATTTGCAGGCAGTGATCTAGTTGTTCTTCTCCGTCTACCACTTCTGACGACATAGCCTGCCTACAGAGAATAACTTAGTTTATACACCTTATTCTAGAAAGGATTTTACCTTTTCCCATATGGTCTGCAACCACACAAAGATTTTTTTGAAACAAAGAGCAATCTTGCTTCTGACTGAAATTGAAATGATACATGAACACAGATCTTACTTCAGGCAATACCAGAGCTAGGTTTATTATTCGTTTCCTATTAAAAATAAAACCATAAATAATGCGAGACTAGAGATTTGATCAGAATAGCTTTAAATAATGCAAAGTGACAAGAATGTGTATGTCATTGACTACATTATCGTGACAAGATATACAGCGCATCACCTTGGCTAAAATCAGTGATTGGCTGTTTAATTTCAACCTTAAGGCAGAGGATATCTTCCAACTCATTTTTAAAGCTGTTGTTTCTGAAAGACAAAAAAATAGACCTGTCTTCAACACTGACATATAACAATCAATTATCATCAACTTTACAGATTAATAATGTCTAAGCTCCCAGGTCAACAGAAGCAACCACACTTTCTGATTCAGAATACTGCCAAAGACAGCAAATCATAGGAGATCTACTGCTAAAGAATTACTTAAAAATAAAGGCAAGAATAATGACTGTATTTAGTTTCTAGAATTTAGTATTACGTTTAGTATCTGGAATTATTTGCATTTCGGGGCCGTGTTCTCTTTGTATCTTTGAGAATAAATACATACATATGCATATACAGGTGTGTGTGCATATACACACATACACAATACCTGATTTTAAGAGAAAACTCATCTCTTTTCCAGCACAGACATTCTTCAGTGCAATACTTGGCTATAAATTCTTTCTTATCTCCAAGTTATCAGAGGATGCTAACATTTTCCATCCCAAAATATATCTGGTAAAGATATACTTCTAGCTTTGCATTTTGCATCTTCTGTACTGCCAGAGCAATTATTGCAGCTTTGTGCTAATCAGCAACATTCCAGGTGAAAATGCTGTCTTTTTATTGAAGACTTTTGGTGACATAACAAAATGCAAGGCAGCCATTTCATCAGAGAACACCTCTACAATTTCATCCACTCAAGCTGTCAATTAAAACATTATTTTACTGCATAACTGACACCAAATTCATAGCAAAAGAACTGTCTGACTTCAGAGCCATTGTATAAAAAAATTACTGGGTGACATCTTAACAAAAGAAACACTCTAGTAACTGTTTATTACCGTATTCAATATCAAGTTGCATAATACTGCCACAAAGATGCTCACAAGTTCTTGGTCACAATCATAAAAACTGAAGAGCGGCTGGCTGCTTAGTTCAGAAGTGATTCTAGTGCTTAATAAATGTAATCATGCTTAGAGTTTGAAAACCCACATTCAATACCTGATTTCCTCACAAGAAAAAAAACAGGCTGGGACATTATTAGACTCATCCTGCCCTAAATTATACAAATGTCTTGTGTGACTTCTCTCTGGATGAGGAATGTCTTGGTAAGTTGAGCAATAGCTTTGCCCTAGGTTTAACACTTAGGTTGAATGCAAACTGTGAGCTGTTTGCAGTTTTGTTAGGTTAAAAATCCTCTCCAATCACCTCTTTGTGACTGTGAATAATTTTGTCCCATCAGATTTGTCTTCCCCACACAATTTCAGAAAAGTGTTTACCAGGAATAAGTATTTAATCAAGTATATCTCATTTTCACCCGTTTTCTCTTGTACAAATACACAACAAGTATTATTTATCTCTCCCCCAAAAATCAGTTATGAATTAAGTAATTACACAGTAAACTACAAAATAAAGCGTATATATTAAAATATCAGTTAAAATTCATCTTGTCTCCCACATAACTTTAAAAAATTTTGATGTAAGAGTAAGTAAAATTTTCAGCTAAACAGCAAAAATGTGGGGGTTTGTCTCTTAAAAATTATAAAAGTATTCTTAACCTAAAATTAGGGTGTTAATATAGGGACACTTTTCATTTTCTTCCCAGTTATTGTAATGGAATATTAACCTTTTCCATGTAGACCTAAACCTACATCACAGAAACAAACTGTAAAAGGTCACATCGTACAACATCTTTATACCATGGTGGTTTGGCAAAAAGAATAATTTACATTCTAAATATTACCAGCATGTTCAACTCTCTTGAGGCATATGTCCCAATGAGCTGCAAAAGAAACAAGTTCATAGGAGCATGTTTGCTGATGATACAAAGCTGGGAGGAACAGCAGACTCACCGGCAGTCCATGATGCCATTCTGTGTGACCTGGACAGGCTGGAGAGCTGGGTGGAGAGGAACCTGATGGAGTTCAACAAAGGCAAGTGTAGGGTACTGCACCTGTAAAGGAACAACCCCACTCACCAGGACAGGTTTGGGGCTGACCTGCTGGAGAACAGCTCTGTCGAGAAGGACCTGGGAGTGCTGGTGGAACACGGGTTCACCATGAGCCAGCAATGGCCCTTGGGGCCAGGAAGGCCAATGGCATCCTGGGGTGCATTGAGAAGAGTGTGGCTAGCAGCTCGAGAGAGGGGATCCTCCCCCTGTACTCTGCCCTGGTGAGGCCGCATCTGGAGTACTGTGTGCAGTTCTGGGCTCCCCAGTTCAAGAGAGAAGGGAATAACTGGAGAGAGTCCAGTAGAGGGCTGCAACGATGATGAGGGGAGTAGAGCATCTCTGCTGTCAAGAAAGGCTGAGAGAGCTGGGTCTGTTCAGCCTGGAGAAGAGAAGGCTGAGAGCGGATCTCATCGATGCTTATGAATATCTGAAGAGTGGGTGTCAAGAGGATGGGGCCAAACTCTTTTCGGTGGTGCCCAGCGACAGGACAAGGGGCAACAGGCACAAACAGAACACAGGAAGTTCCACCTGAACATGAGGAAGAACTTCTTTACCGTGAGGTTGCCCGAGCCCTGGCCCAGGCTGCCCAGAGGAGCTGTGGAGTCTCCTTTCTGGAGAGATTCAACGCTGCCTGGATGCGTTCCTGCGCTGGGGGCACCTGCTTTAGCAGGGGGAGTTGGACTGGGGGATCTCCAGAGATTCCTTTCAACCTCTACCATTCTGTGATTCTGTATTCCATTTTCAATCTGTCCATCTCAACATTTTTTAAAACATATTGTGATTGCAAAGACAAACAATTTAGTACTTCCTAAATAATCTGCTATTCTCGTGGAATAAAAAGGAACAAAGAAATGTTACCTATTTTTCAAAAAATACACTTAAAAGTCTGAAAAATCATACCTATTCTTACACATCCCAAAAGAATTACTTTCATTGACTAATTAAAGAGCTCTTAACAGTTTTTTTATGAAAGTTTGTTGCATCTTAACTTGTTGGTAAGATTTTGTCCAAGTAGCTTAATCTTATTAATGACCAGTGATAAAGACATTAAGAAGCATGGAAGAATCAGTGGTTTAGAGTGTGTAACTACCCTGAATTGAGAGTGTGCTGCAAATATATATTACCAAAAGATTACCCTTCAGAAAAAAAAAAAATCTAAAACTAACATAATGCATGCAAATACAAAGGAGTCAATGTGGTTAATTTGACACTGTGATGCTCTGGTGAAAGCTCTCTGGTAAGGCCCAGCCAGAAGAGAAAAATATTCCCTAAAATCACTGAGATTTTTCTCTAAATAATGATGAGGAACATTCAGATTCATCACTCATCTTGGTTCCTATACTAAAGGCTTTACTCCAAGAGATAAACACATGACAGCCACAGAAGGATGAGACCTATGAAATTTATCCTGAAGAAATAAGAAAATTACTTTCATTACAGGTCAATTAATTTACTATGCAAGATGGACTTTACATGTGCCTAATAATACAAATAATAAGACTGAACTAAATACATATGAACAAAGAAGTCTTTTGGGATGCAGTCAGGAACAAAGCCAGTCAATCCAACCTAAATTTCAAAAAGGAGAAAAGGGTTTTTGCAACATAACCCACTGGTATGCATTAGAAACCTTAATAAAAAACCCAAATGAGTGTAAAAGGTGCCTTTAAAATGCATGAACATCTGGACCTTGCTAATTGAAAACAATGTTACATAAACAAGAAATAGGTTTCCTTCTCTGTCTCATGTGTCTTTACTAGAGTGAAAACAATTTTCTTGACACAAGTACATTGATGTAATTGATAAAAGGTTTAGCTGGCATATTTCTCCATATGTGTAACTTGGAACTGGTGCAGTTTCACTATATTAAAACAATAAAAACTACATTCTGCCAGGACTGTAGTGTGTTGGCAAGTTCTAGGGCACTCTGCGTAGTTCCTTCGCTCAATCTCTGTATATTTGTGAGCCAAAAAATTGCATAGTAACATAGAGTATTTCTTCTGAGCTATAACAGCAGGCAGAGCTCACAATACCCAGCAAAGAGCTAGGGAGCATCCTAATCTCACTTCTGACGCATTAAGGCCTATGGGTAGGGATAGAAATCATCCTGCAGTGAATATCTCATATGATTTAGAAAAATATTAAAGCCAGTTCATGAACTGCAGCAAAACACTACAATTGCTGCAGGCAGGTTCAAAGTCAGCTACGTACACACTATGGTGATACCAAGACAGCAGGCTGTCTTCTATACAGGGATCCATTCTTCACTCTCTCTACCCAGCTGCAGAACTTCATGCATGCCCATGTTGGAGCAGCCAGTTCTCAGTCCACCTTCCTGCCAACTAGCAGTTACTACTTCAGCATCCCCATCTTCAGGTCCCTATGTTCTCACCATCCCATACACTCAGTTGATTATGCAACATTGTTGTGATGATCATTAGCCAATGCAGGAAAACAAGTAAAGGTAAACTTGAACAGTACAATAGACGAAGCAGATGTTGTGCAGGTCATTTGATACTTGTTCCATGACCAATTCCATGACAATGACCATTCCTATTCCATGAGTTCTGTAGAGACTGTAAAAAATACCAGTCAGTCTACTGGTGATGACTAACTACTCATCACAGAAAAAGGACTGAAAAAATCCAATCCAGTATTCTTGAATTAATTGAAAATGTTGACTTGTGCCCCTAGGTTGCTATGTAACTCTGAAAATTTAATTCAGTTTTCCCACATCGTCTACCTTTCTTATGTCCTTCAGATTGTCACACCAAATCCTGTTCTCAATGTCTTGCTTCAAGTGTAGCTCCCTAGAATCGGGAGTCCCCACATTCAAGGCAGCTGAGCACCAGCCACAGGCAGACTTCAGTTTTGAGGAGTAGGTATTTTGATTAAATCCATAATGTGAATACTAAGAACCCACCACTGACATTTTTCTCTAGATGCCTCTGGTCTCTTGGCCTTACCCATTTCAGGCTCAATTAAAAATGGCCCACTCAACATTTCTACTTCCTTCCAGCATGCTATTGCCTTCCTACCCACTCTCTCTACTCTGCAAAGGGTGCAACAGCATTTCCCTGTTTAATGATTAATACCATAGGATACCCATCTGATTTAGCTCACTGGATTATTTAGCACCCTAGCAAGCCTCTCTGCTAGTTTGCCTTTAAAGAAATATATAAATAAATAAATAGTCTGCCTGTTTGTATTTTGAATTAAAGTCCACTTGCAACTCCACTAATTTCTGTCAGTCACAGAATGATCCAATAACAAAAATGTTGCTGCATTATTAAAAAAAAATCATGAGCTTTTAGCTTTGAGAATCCCAATAAGGTGTTAACAGCACTGTAGTCATGGAAACACACAGTTGTTAGTTTTAAACAAGATAATGAAATATCTATTTCAAGGAATTTATATAACTTCTCCGGAACAATAAATAACTCAAGTTCAGTAGAGTACGTCAACAAGGCAGTCAGCTAAGGATGAGTCAAATATCTACTAGTCACATTTGTATCGTGTGACACTCCTGAGAACATACTATCTGCCGAAAATGTATTACTGTACTTTGTACCAACCATATTTCCACATATAGAAAACTATGATGTATTCAGAAACCAACATAATGCTGAAGGCAACATCAAACGCAATAAATGTATAGAAATTTTGCTTGACTAGCAAATCAAGCAAAACTGCATCAGTTTTTCTAATTCTCAAATAATAAACTGCATGCTCACCATTAGTAAAAGCTTTCTCTACTGTGAATCAAGAAACAGAACATCTAAGAACAAAATCAAACCAGTGTCTCACTGAAGTTAACAGAATTCTGTTTAATCACACTTACATTGTTTTTGATACTGTTGTTTATGTGGAATCAATACCAAGCATAGAGAAATATGTTTAAGACAATAGGATTTTAAAATAAAGGTGTCTTCTGAATCATGAGATTCAGATAGAACTTAAAAATAAACTTCTAAGTATTTACTGGAAGCTGAACCACATTTTAAGTTTTGTTATAGCCTATGAATTTTGAGTATCCATTATACCAGGATACTTACACAAGGGCTACAGAGTGTAGGAAGATGCAGTTCCATGGTTGTCACTCAAAAGCAAATACTGTGCAATTCACAACTCAGCATGTATTCTGCATGATCTGTTGGTACCCAAAGGAGCCCTTTGTAGCTTCAGTAGCACCTCCCTAACCCTCTCTCCGCTACAGCTTAGCTCTGCTTAATTGTCAGTGGCTGGGGGAGGGAGAGGGCAGGAAAGAAGAGCTCCACATGCTATGTCCAGTCTCAGCCCCTTTTCCTATTACCAAAGGTTAGCTCAGCAGCCCCAGGACCTTCCTAAATACAAGCGCTGAGACTCTGGACATCCTGTCATGCAGACTAGAGAAGTAAATAGCCTCCTTCATTTTGGGAGGGGCAATGAAACAAAGAATTCCACTGCACATCATTTTTATCATTTTTCATCAGACCAGAGCAAAAAAATGATCTAGAAAGGGATCAGAACAAATGGGGGGAAAATATATTTGCCTGAGACGTCATACTTTCCTTCTTGGTTCTGTTATGTTTGATCAAACATATTCTAATTTTGTTTTCCTTATCCAATCCTGCTACTGTAAAGATAAGCCTCTAGTGAAGTAAATTACCTCTACTGCCTTCTTGGACTAGATAACGAAGTTAGAATAACTGTACTGGATCAGAGTAAAGATCCATCTAGACCCTCTCTTATAAAGTGGATGGCTGAAAATTACTAGAACAGGGCAAGCTTACTTCTCCCAGACTCCAGTTCTTTGAAGTTTTTGGACTTCCTAAGCCAATACTTACACGCATCATCTTTAGTAGCTCTCAATGGACTGATTTTCCCATCAGTAAGGGTTTTCTTCCGTTGTAAATCAGCATAACACAGCATCCTGATCTTGCAGAATACTTGGAAAATTTATTCTCACACATCATCCTAGGGTTTCTTAATACTTCCATTTCTTTTCCAACTGTTTTTTTAAAATCAGTCCTGTTGAACTGTTTAATTTTGCATCTGTATAAAAACTGAGCCACCAGCAACACATGACAACAGAAAAAAAAAAAGCAAATTCAGTGTTAACCTGTGACATTGTGGTGGGCTGGCTCCAGCTAGCAGTCAAGCACCCACACAGCCTCTTACTCCCTCAAAGTAGGGAAGGGGGAAAACAGAAAGAACAGGAGGAACAAACCTCATGCATTTTACCATCACAGCCAAAACAGATTCAACATTGGGAATCTAACTTAACTTAAAACATGTAATTACTGATTTGGGTATTGAGAATCAAAAAAGATGAACATTTAAACACCTAAGGAAGACACCTTTCCTCCACTTTTTGCAGGCTCAGCTTCACCCCAGACACGTTCCTCCCCCATTCCCAGCCTCTGCATCCCCAGTTATCACTGCAGGTTATACTCAGTCCCTTGAGCAAGGCAATGGGTGGTGCAGGAGGTTCAGGTTAGGGCACAGCAGTTTCTCTCTGTCACTCCTTATTTCTCACTCTTTTTTCCAGCTGCTCCTTCCTTCTTACTCATTTCCTCTGCTCCAACGTGAGTCCTTCACAGGTCACAGTACCCTCAGGTGTGCCTGCTCCACCATGGAGCACCTTCCTCTCCTCTGGTCTTGCTGTTCCTTTGTCTCTGTGCTGATCTCCATTTCTTAAATGTGTTTTCACAGAGGCACGCTTGACTGATGGGCTCAGCTGTGTCTTGTGGTGGGTCCGCTGTGGGGCCAGCTGGAACCACTTGTGTCAGAAACATAATGTGCTTGAGGAGGGATAATTCAAAAATAACCACCAAAATTTTTAAATTATTGAGTCAACTGCCTGCATAGGAATATAAATTACATTATTGTTACAATGGACTGTAAGTCTATTTGATTTGTTAAAAAAGGAATTATATTTTCAGTAATTTCTCTTCATATTTTTATAGAAATTTTTAATGACATACTTGAAATCACAGATGAGCTGAGGTTGCAAAAGACCTTTAACTCGCCTGCTCAAGTAGGGTCACCTAGAGCAGGTTGCCCAGGACCATGTCCAGACAGCTTTCAAGTAACTCCAAGGACGGAGACTCCACAGCCTCTTTGGGGAACCTGTGGCAGTTCTCAGTCGTCCAGATTATTCAGAGGTATTTTTTTTTGTTCTCCACAAAACCCCTAGAATTTTAATTATATTACCTCTTCCAAAAACTCTATAATTCATTATTAAGCACTCGTTGTGATAGATTTCTATTCATCATATCTGCAGTAACAATAAATTTCAGCTTCACAGCTCACAGCCTGCATGGACCAGCAATAAACCTACACATCTACCCACTTGTTTTTCCTTCAACTCTCATTCCATCAACTGACATGAACAGGCACACAGCACACTTGCTCATCAGGTCTATTTGAAGTGCCCTGTACTCTACAAGGAGTGCACTAGTAGACCCTAAAAAGTGTATTGTGTTTTTAACTTTCAACAGACCGTTACATAATAACAAAAAGATGGATGAATTATCTGTTTTCTAACATTTGTAAGCCTCTGAAGAGGGTTAGGCGCAATAGCATGTCCTATGTTCCTAGATGGCATATAACACCTGGACTGCCATCAGAACGATGAAATATTTCTACGCATCTTTCATTTGTATCAATATCTGCTCATGATCACCACTAATTCTTCTTAACCTTTGCATTTGCTTCTTCATGTCCGGCTCCTAACTATGTGTATTTTGAATACTATGTGTATTTTTAATATAAGTATTCCAAAAGGTTTTACAGACACAGGGTTTAACATTATATACTTTACCACCTTAAAGATTCTGAGTTTATACTGGCTTAACACAATACCTTAACTGTTAAGAATCAGGAGAAATACATTCCATATTATAAAGCTTTCTTTTCATTATGCAGGAGATATGCTGATATAGCAATGTTAGCTAGCAAAAACAGACAGAAAGCAATGTAATTTATTGTGGCTGTCACTAGTGAAAAAAGTCTTCTGAACAGAGCATATACTAGTTTTACACAATAGGGCCTGTTTATCTCATAAAGCCACTAAAAGAAATATTGAAACAAATTGGTGCCTTGATACTATGCCAAACAAATCTATCCTTCTCAGTCTCTTCTCTGATATTAGTATAAAAATTAGTATTTATTGAAGTCATGTCTTTGTTTAGGCAAAATAAAGAAAAATCATACCTAGTTTACTCAACCCTGGACAGGAAATTTTCCAGTATGGTTGCAGTTTTGCTAACAGTCTTTACATTAAAATTTCTGAGCCATGTCAGTAACTTCATTTTGTCGTGTCAGGCTTACAGTCCCAGGTAACCCACATCAAAATTATGAAAATATTCTCACTAATACAATCATTTTCTTTTCGCCATAGCCACATATTGTAAATTATGCAAGTGAACAAAAAGAACAGCAGTGGGAATAATGGTACACCCTTCACAGCAATCATCCACATGATAGTATAGCTTTTTAGGCATGGAAACCAAGAACATACAAAACACAGAAGACTAGTCGTGAACAAAAATTTAAAAAAAATTACATAAACACAAGCTTCACCTAAATATTTCAGCAAATGCTGGCTTTTTCTNCGTAGGGCTTGTGAACCCATGGGGGACCCACGCTGGAGGAGTTTGTGCCTGAAGGGCTGCACCCAGTGGGAGGGATCCATGCTGGAGCAGTTTGTGAGGGACTGTCTGCCATGGGATGGACCTCGTGCTGGAGAAGGGGAAGAGTGTGAGGTGTCCTCCCACCAAGGAGGAAGGAGCAGCAGAGACAACGTGTGATGAACNTTTGTCGTGTCAGGCTTACAGTCCCAGGTAACCCACATCAAAATTATGAAAATATTCTCACTAATACAATCATTTTCTTTTCGCCATAGCCACATATTGTAAATTATGCAAGTGAACAAAAAGAACAGCAGTGGGAATAATGGTACACCCTTCACAGCAATCATCCACATGATAGTATAGCTTTTTAGGCATGGAAACCAAGAACATACAAAACACAGAAGACTAGTCGTGAACAAAAATTTAAAAAAAATTACATAAACACAAGCTTCACCTAAATATTTCAGCAAATGCTGGCTTTTTCTGTTGCATGTGTATGATGTCAGTTGTATTAGATTAATTGTCAGATTACCTGCTCTAGGGGCACCCGCTTTAGCAGGCGGGTTGGGCTAGATGATCTCCAGAGGTCCCTTCCAANTCCCCATTTGCTCTCCCCCTGTGCTGCTTAGGGGGAGAAGGGAGAGAAATTGCAAGTACAGTTGAGCCGGGGAAGAAAGGACGGGTGGCTGGTAAAGTGTTTTTAAGGTTTGATTTTATTTCTCATTACCCAACCCTGATTTGATTTGTAATAAATTAACCTAATTTCCCCAAGTCAAGTCTGTTTTGCCCGTGATGGTAACTGGCGAGTAATCTCTCCCTGTCCTTATCTTGACCCACGAGTCTTTCGTCATATTNAACATGCATACCTTCCATTCTGCATACATAAAATGCAATGAGAAAGACTATACTGTGCAACTTGATATTTCTTGGATCTTTCAAATTAATTTCATCATACTAGCACTTACATTAATTATTCCAGATTATTAAACAGATAACATATCAGTATCTGATGCAGCATAAACACCTGACCTTGACAGCTAATCTCAGATGTAGGCATTCTCAGTCTCAGGATATAAGGAACAAATTATTGAAGGCCCATTAAACTGAAGTTGGGGAACAATATTCTGAAGCATAGTTTGATACTCTTCAANTCTTTCGTCATATTTTGTCTCCCCTGTCCTGCTGAGAAGGGGAGTGATAGAACAGCTTTGGTGGGCACCTGGTGTCCAGTTTTGGAGGAAAAATTACTACAGCAGAGTGTTGGTTTACATCATGACATCTTTACTTGTCATGATAATCAGTAACTAACTGGTGTTTGCATGACTCAGTATAAAATCTTTAGATAATAACTGTTATTATATGCTTTTTCACACACTCCTTATCTCCTGAGGAAAATGCAGCCGGTTGTGAGCCCTCCCCTCAAAGACAACTCATCTTTTAAAGTAAAAAGCTGAATAGAATTTTATCAACTGCTGCCACATATTCTCATATATTTTTATACCCTGGATTCTCTATTGGATTATTCTAATTATTTCTTGCTCAATACAGCTCAGACAGCTCAGAGCTGAAGGCAAATTGACTACATTGTTAGNATGTGGCAAAAAACTGAGAGTTTAACATGCTTCTCAGTTGCTGTACTGGGTTTGCATGGCAAGGTTTTGGTAGCGGGGGCCTGCAGGGGAGGCTTCTGTGAGAAGGTGCTAGAAGCTTCCCCATGTCCAACACAGCCAATGCCAGCAGGCTCCAAGATGGACCTGCCATGGCCAAGGTTGAGCTCACCAGCAATGGTGGTAGCACCTCTGTGATAATGTATTTAAGAAGGGGAAAAAAACAACTAGGCAATGGNGACTATAAGAAGGCTTTGGCATCAGACAACCAGGCCCTTGCATCTTCCTAAAAATGCAGTGTAATGTATTAGCTGTTTTCTATTAAATAATTACTGTCCCAGAAATAAGTATTATTCCTAGTGTTGACTTATCAAAATTTAACACCAGCNAACTAGGCAATGGCAGCCAGAAAGAAGAGTGAGAATATGTAAGAGAAACAGCCCAGCAGACACCAGGTCAGTGAAGAAGGAGAGAGAGGACGTGCTCCACACACCGGAGCACAGATTCCTCTGCAGTCCACAGTGAAGAAGATCCTGGTGAGTGAGGCTGGGCCCCTGCAGCCCATGGAGGTTGACAGTGGGGCAGATATTCNTACTGTCCCAGAAATAAGTATTATTCCTAGTGTTGACTTATCAAAATTTAACACCAGCAGATAGCATTATTGTAAAAAAATTAAAAATACGTACGATAAAGTTAAAAGACCGATTGCTACCAGGTTCTTTTACAATTTTTAAATTAAAATACTATAGTTAAATTTACTGATGTTCTATAGGCTTTTAATTGTATATAGGCTTTTGAACACTGGTGTGAGAGAGCTTTCCCTTTTTCTGAAATGAATTTTCATAGCCTGATAAACAATTTAACAAATCTTAGAAGCACTAGACATACCAAGCAAAAATGTATTTACGACTTGTAAAATGTCCAGGTTAGTGGAACGATATATTCATCACGAAAAAGGTATTAAACTTCGGCAAAATTCACAAATTAAAAAATTGAAAAACCACCAGCGCAAAATAATTATTTAAAAAATGGCATATTAATCATCAGGAAATTCCTTAACATTCATTAGTATGCAAAATCTCATGTCTTGCAGAGGCTGGTTTTGGAAATGACAGCAAAGGCATGCATCCTGCTTACTCACTGCAGGGATTATTCAAGTAACAGAACATGCGCAATTTTGAATCATGCAGTCATCACCATAGTAACATGCCTATCTTTTTAACAAGCAACGTTCTTACAGTGTTTACATTTATCAAAAACTGAGCTCCATGAACCTAATCTTACGTGACGGCATCTCGTGCCTCCATCTTTCATACTTAACATTCAAATCTTTTTTTTAATGTGAAACCAAAGACTTTTTGGACTACGTATATCTTTGCCTATAACAAGTCTTAGTTGCTTTTAGAATGCAAAATTGATTATTTTATTCTTGTAACACTGGGAGCATAGTAGACACTTGCAGGCTAACACATTGGGCCAGCATTTTCCATAGTTTAAATATTAGTCTGAAGGAAAGTAGGTATTCTTTCCCCCTCTAGTAACAAGTCATAACAAAGATGCCTTAAGCAGGTACATAATCTAAAGTTAAAAACAGGATTCTAATCTTCCAGCTGATATCTTCATGGGCTCTTTTTCATCATGTTCAGTTTTCAAAGCCAGAGTTGTTTAAACAAAGCTGTTGAGAGTATCCTGGCAGACACTGGGCATGAGGTATTGTTACAGGCCTGCACGTACACTCCAGCCTACATGACAGAAGACAGAAGCGGTGTGTCCTTGAGCAGCAGGTGTGAGGAGGCCGGCTGTGAGAAAGAGGAGCCAGGATGTGTGGGGGTTGGCTGGGAATGAGAGAAACCAGGACATTTCGAGCAGAATGCTGCTGACCACTAGATGGGGGGTGTAAACCACTGTTACTATTCAATGATTGTATAACTTGTTGCGTGTGAGCTCTCGCACAGACTATATAAGCAGCACTCTGACTATTAATAAAGGAGAATGATCGTACTCATATTGAGACTCATCATTACTCCGGGAGAATGATCATACTCATATTGAGACTCATCATTACTCCGGGACCGCACTTCTCACTCCCCCCGCTGCGCCTCGATCCACAACGACA
>VZSC01000365.1:21200-34273 GCA_013398225.1 Steatornis caripensis
AGTCACTGAAGTGTTGAAAAACAATATGCTGAGAAATATTTCAGCACATACTAGTATCAATGCACACAAAGATCTGTATTTTTTCAAATATGTATACATTTTGAGCATTCATTTATCAAGTTTATTTCATTGAAGCTCATTATCACGCAAGATCTTTTAGAATTTTAGCAAAAATTCTGTAAGTAAAACTACCAAAGGATCTATATACTGATTACCTGTCACTCAGTTCAATTCCCATTGTTCACTGAAAGTCACATTATATTATTATATCAATAATTAATATTAAGTTACCATATACAAAATGATGAATAAAAATATCACTCCTTGAAAAAATAGAATGCATTAAACAGGAATATGAACTGAAGATGTTTTCCAGAAGGGCACACATGAGCTTTTCCATTATTTTACTTGCATGTCACATGCTATTTTTAAAATTCTTTATGTTTGTATCTACTATGTTTTATTGGGATACAAAACTAAAATATTGTCCAACATTTGCAACATTAAGGTTAGTAAATTATGAGCTGTCAGCTTGGTTCTAGACTATAGAGTAGCCTAAATTACAGATTAACCTAGATTACATAACAAATATATTCATCCAACTGAATTTTTTTTTATTGTCAAATACAATAATCATAGAAAGTGAAAGAAAAAGACTGAAATCTGAACAGGAACCTTCTTGTCCTGCATAAAAGAAATTATTGTTTAACTTGACTTGGTGGCAGATCCAAACAATTTTTCTGAGGTTTTAAGCACATACACCAAAATAAGAACACACTCCTATCTAAGTTCTTAGTAAATCAGCCTATGTTCTGAGAGCGCTATAAAAAGGACATTGAGAGCTTCTATACCCACATTCTCATTCATTTTAATTTCCACAGCAAATCAGTAATATTATAAGTGAATAAATATTTTTCTTCCTAAAAGCTCTGTTAACACAGTAAACTGAGTCCTTCCTAGCGTGGGCACTACTGTCATACATAAAACCTGCTGCCTCCTCTCATGCAAGGTCACCCAGCCTGCAGGCTGGGTAGAGGCCACGGCTGCAGGTTTGTAGAATTCCATAATGCACAAGGAGACTTGGGCTTTACCCTCTAAGTTTTTCTACTTTATTGTGGATCACTACCAATACCACAAAAATCACCACTAGCCAGTATACCTATGATTAATAAAGAGAATTTATATATATATATATATATATATATCTATCTCAAGCTATTACAAATTATTATCAGCAATCAAAAATATAGCAACAATTGATAACAGTAGCACTCAATAATAGCAGCAACAAGTATACATAGAACAGTACAGGTTACTACAACCTGATCACCAGTAAAGCAACGTTATCAATAATATAACAGCAGATATACTCATGATAAATTACTTGTATGTGTACTATACATAGTACCAAGCACAGCAAACAGGTTCCAGAAAGGGAACAAAGCATCTCGGGAGGAGGACAAACCAAAATCACCCCAGAAGTGGGCCCAGAGTTGGGCAAATAAATAACAGAGTCTCACTTGGAGTCAGGCAGGCACACCTAGCAAGCGTCCAAAATCTCATAGAAAGGTCATGCAGAGAGCTCAACCTGTTTAGGAGAATGAAAAGTACATGCACTATGGGAAGTTCTCAGAGAGAGAAGCTCCATTTTGGATAAAAATTAAGTCATTTTTATATCACAGAGACATTACAGAGTGTAGGCACCATCATTTAAAGCATGCAATACATGGTAATGTCACCTGGTACAACCAGTAGATAATGATGTTTTCTAAATCTCTTAGACCAGTCTTTAACTTTCCAGACTGTTTTCCTGTTCTTGCAGTTAGAACAGCCAATGGCAACTACTGATTCTTACTTTGTCAGGATGTTTCCACCTTTTCAGGTGACAAGTAGCCATTATGGTTCCTTGGTTTTGCATTTATCAGTGGCGTTTCAGGATGTGCCCAATTTCCAGGTGCCCCAGCTGCAATTCTAAATGACAGCTGCACTACTCAGGGATGCTTCACAGCCTTGATTCCCAGGCTAATAGTTCCGGAGCTGGCAGGCACTTTCTCTGTCAGTTTCTCAGTCAGTATTTCAGCAGACTTTTTGTGCCGTTCAGTAATTTTCCGTTCTAACCAGGTCTCCTTTCTGGCCACTCAGATCACCTCCCTGCAGCACAACTTAAGCTCTCAGCCGTACCGTGAGTGCATGCAAGCAATGGCCTTGCTGATGTACGAGCAATGCCTTTTGTCTTCAGAGCACAGGCATAACTGATAGAAGCCCACAAACAGCACTAAATTGTTGTTGATGTACACGACGGGCTAGAATCCAACCTGTTTTCCCCTGGCTGCGCTCACTTTGCCTTGTTAGGTGGAGTAAACAGAGCATATCTTACTTTCATAACTGAATTCAGCAGTATGTGAATGAATACACAAAAGGACATATTTGTTGAATAATAAAGTCTTTCTTCTAATCACTTTTCACAGTAGTGCCACATGTTAAGCACGGACAGAGCTTAAAGGCGTTTCTAGTGAAAGTCAGTCAAAAAGGGCACTGAACTTGAAGGGTGTGGTTACAAATTCAAAGGACATACAGGACTTAGCAGCAGTCTGAGGCTTTAAGATCTCAACCCAAAGCAAAACCTGGCTTTTGATTTTTCTCTTTCACCTACACCTCTTTTTTGTGGTTTCTCATATAAATGAGAAATGTGTTAACCCTTAGTATGGAAATCTTCTGGATAGGCTGTACAGTATAATCCCGTTTCTCCACAGCAAATTCCTGTTACAGAAATACAACAGTGAAAAATGAAAAATTGCCTTCTGGAAAAGGAATAATACATAAAGGAATGACCAGTAAAACTAGAAAAGGTCAGCTACACTGAAGGAATGAGATCCTATCCATAAAATTATTATTAATAAATCAGAGAATCACAGAATCCCAGCATGGCAGGGGCTGGCAGGTCCCTCTGGAGATCCGCCAGTCCAACCCACCCCAGCACAGGGGGCACAGAGAGGTGTCCAGGCGGGTTTGAATCTCTCCAGAGAAGGAGACTCCACAGCTTCTCTGGGCAGCCTCAGCCAGGGCTTGGGCACCCTCACAGTAAAGAAGTTCTTCCTCACGTTCAGGTGGAACTACCCGTGCTCCAATTTGTGCCCAGTGCCCCTTGTCCTGTCATTGGGCCACCCTTTATAAGCATTTATATTTATAAGCATTGATGAGATCCCCTCTCAGCCTTCTCTTCTCCAGGCTAAATAGGCCAAGGTCTCTCAGCCTTTCCTCACAGGAGAGATTGTCCTGTCCCCTCAGCATCTTCGTAGCCCTCTGCTGGGCTCTCTGCAGTCGTTCCCTGTCTCTCTTGAACTGGGGAGCCCAGAACTGGACACAGNTGCATCCCATCGGGGCCCATAGACTTGTGAGTGTCCAGTTTGCGTAAGTGATCTCTTACCCAATCCTCCTTGACCAAGGGAAAGTCCTTGTTTCTCCAGACTGTCTCTCTTACCTCCAGTGACTGGGAATCCTGAGGGCCGACCTTAGCAATGAAGACTGAAGAGAAAGCAGCATTCAGTAATTCTGCTTTCTCTGTATCTTCCGTCACTGGGGCACCCACCTCATTCAGCAGCAGGCCCACATTCTCCCTAGTCTTCCTTTTGCTACCGATGTACCCGAAGAAGCCCTTCCTGTTGTCCCTGACCACCCTTGCCAGATTTAACTTCAAGTGGGCTTTAGCATTCCTTGTTACGTTCCTGCACACTCTGACAATGTTCCTATATTCCTCCCAAGTGGCAAGTCCCTTTTTCCACATTCTGTAAGCTTCCTTCTTTCCTTTGAGGTTTTCTAGAAGCAACTTGCTCACCCATGCAGGTCTCCTGCCTCCTTTGCCTGACTTCTTACTCATAGGGATGCATCAATCCTCAGCTTGAAGGAGGTGGTTTTTGAATATTAACCAGCATTCTTGGGTCCCTCTACCTTCCAGAGCCCTAACCCATGGGATTCCTCCAAGTAGGTCTTTGTAGAGGCCAAAGTTAGCTCTCCTGAAGACCAAGGTTGTAATTTTACTTGTAGCCCTGCTTCTTCCATGCAGGATCCTAGTGCATGCCTAGCTGTGTTGTCTTTCCAGCAAATATCAGGGTGGTTGAAGTCCCCCAAGAGAACAAAGGCCTGTGACCATGAAGCAACTTTCAGCTGTCTGTAGAANCTCGTGGGTGCATCCCATCGGGGCCCATAGACTTGTGAGTGTCCAGTTTGCGTAAGTGATCTCTTACCCAATCCTCCTTGACCAAGGGAAAGTCCTTGTTTCTCCAGACTGTCTCTCTTACCTCCAGTGACTGGGAATCCTGAGGGCCGACCTTAGCAATGAAGACTGAAGAGAAAGCAGCATTCAGTAATTCTGCTTTCTCTGTATCTTCCGTCACTGGGGCACCCACCTCATTCAGCAGCAGGCCCACATTCTCCCTAGTCTTCCTTTTGCTACCGATGTACCCGAAGAAGCCCTTCCTGTTGTCCCTGACCACCCTTGCCAGATTTAACTTCAAGTGGGCTTTAGCATTCCTTGTTACGTTCCTGCACACTCTGACAATGTTCCTATATTCCTCCCAAGTGGCAAGTCCCTTTTTCCACATTCTGTAAGCTTCCTTCTTTCCTTTGAGGTTTTCTAGAAGCAACTTGCTCACCCATGCAGGTCTCCTGCCTCCTTTGCCTGACTTCTTACTCATAGGGATGCATCAATCCTCAGCTTGAAGGAGGTGGTTTTTGAATATTAACCAGCATTCTTGGGTCCCTCTACCTTCCAGAGCCCTAACCCATGGGATTCCTCCAAGTAGGTCTTTGTAGAGGCCAAAGTTAGCTCTCCTGAAGACCAAGGTTGTAATTTTACTTGTAGCCCTGCTTCTTCCATGCAGGATCCTAGTGCATGCCTAGCTGTGTTGTCTTTCCAGCAAATATCAGGGTGGTTGAAGTCCCCCAAGAGAACAAAGGCCTGTGACCATGAAGCAACTTTCAGCTGTCTGTAGAAGGCCTCATCTACTTCCTCCTCCTGATCAGGTGGCCTATAATAAACACTCATAACTGTGTCGCCCATATTAGCCCCTTAATTCTTACACATAGGCTGTCAACTCATTCTTCATCCAGCCCTAGGCAGAGCTCAATACATTCTAGTTGATTTCTCACATAAAGTTGCTCTCTCAGATCAAAGGCAGGTGCTGTAACTTAATTAAAAGCACAGCTCTCTATGCAATCTGTCAATAACCAGAGAGCCAAAGTTGGTAGCCATGGCATGAGGGAATCTTATAAATGTGTCAGTTCCACATTGAATTACCAAATCTTATACATTAGGCAAACATTACGAGAAAAATTTCCTACTGTGAAGGTCCTATGTAGTGCTTCCTCCTCTTGACTATTAAAATCTACTGTCTGAATGTAGTTCTGGTTATGAAGATTTCTAGGCTTCATATTTTTAGGTCTAATAATAATGAAAAGATTTTGCCTTTGTACAAGAACAGTAATGAGGAAACCAGCTGGGTTCAGTAAGAGTCAAATAACCTGGTTTTGAAAACTACAGACAACTACGTGCAGCGACTAGAAGATTATACAAAATGCTGGTCAGTTGACTTTGTACAATACAGAATACACTGGACAGTGCTAAGGATAATTTAAAGATTATTATCTAATTCTTATTCACTGACATCTTAATTGCATTCTGCAGAGAACATAATCCTCGAGAGAGATTACAGTAAATGTGCATATATTCTCTGGAGAGGAAAAAAAACCAATTAGGTATTAATAGCGCTCAGCTTCTTCTGTCCCCTAAGATTTTAAAAACAGCATCGGCTATCAGTGCAGACTAGTTTCACAGTATAAACCAGAAAGGGGGAAAGGAAGCTCACACAGAGTCCAAGCTATCACATCTCCTCTGTCCTCATTTCTTCCACTTCATTCGTGTTGCATATAAGCAGGAAATAAGGTAAAAAGAGATTATTAAGTGACTTTATGAACTACCAATACCCAGATACCAAAATAATAAGATTTAACCGGAGCTGCTTTACACTATTCTTGCAGTCTGAGGAGAACTGACTCCAGGATTCAGGAGCTGCTAAGGTTCTTGTTCCCAATCAGGAAAACCAAGCATGGCTTGAGCTGAAAGAGGTACTCTGGGTATAGCAGATAAACAAAAAAAAATTACTGCATAAGATGGGAAAATTTCATTATCATCTCCTACTAGTACTACAGAGAGAGAAGGAAAGCATCTGTTATCATATAACTGTAGCAGTAGCTTTTTCTTCTGTTGTACATACCAAAAACAATTGAGCATTTGAAACTCAAAATGGCTGTAGCTAATAGCAGAACTATTTGACTTGGTGATGAAGTCCATTCGTTATTGTCATACAATAATTAACTGCCTCTTGAAGACCCATGGAGCACCTTGCAGAGCTTCACATCTGACAGCGAATTTCAGCAGCTGGTAGCAACATGCTGCAATCAGTGGCAGTACATAAAAGAACCTCACAAAATGGCCAGCTGCTGCATGAAGGGGGACACAGGAGTATGTTATCCCTGCTCTGATCCTTTCCGTAGCCCCAAGTACCTCCACCAGAGGATTTCAAGTGGGCTTAGTGCAATATCATTTCCACCAAGCACATGTCCACTGGCAAGGCAGTCTTCAGTCTCAGCAGAAGTTGATGGCTATAACTTGGGAGCTCAGAAAAGCTGCTTGCAAGAAGCCCCAAGAAGAATTTAAAAACAAATACAATTACTTGGTGCCTGGCCTCTGGGTTAGTGCAAATAATTTGTTTGTCACACTAAATTGCTGTATGCACTTTCTTTAAACTTCTGTGAATTGCTCAGTATTTAATTGGAAAAAAAAACCCACAAGGGTCAATTCAGCTTTAAATATATTCAGATTAATTCCCTTAACATCTAAGTTCCCTTAACTGATTCAGAGAAAAGTAGAATTTAGAAAAGAAAAACAATACTTTCTCCAGATGAAAGCATAAAACCAAGCATAAAATCAATGGAGAAACTCTACGACACTGCAGCTGCCCTCCTGTAATTATATATGAGGATATTTTCACAATTGTAAAATAGCGATTCTTTGATCTCCTAAATGAGTACTGTTACGTCAGGTGATCCGAACAATTCATCTTGCAGTTTAAAAGAAAACTACTTCCATAATCTTACCTTTTTCTGTAAGACTCACTTTTTAATATGTACCTAGAGATATACAGCATGCATGTACATACACCAACATCCATACTAAACAAACTGGCTGTTAGATCTATGATGAGAAGGAAAATGTAGAGCACAAACGTTCACAATTCAATGCTTATAATCCACAAGAATGATGCTTTCAGGCTCTTTATGTAAGAATGGAGATCTTATTACAAATGAAACATCTTACTCTTACCTGTGAAGACAACCAAAGCAATTTATATTTCTCCTTATTTTCAACATATGAAAGAAAATGAGTAAGCCAGTTGAATTTGTTTCCCATAGAGCATCAACATTTTTTTGCCAGCAGATTTAAAGAGTTTTTGCTTGTGCAACAAAGGAGTGAGTTCTCTTGCAGCTAAGGTTGTATTAAAATCCTAGCAAGAACCTGGGATTTTTTTGCATATCCATGTTCTTAAGGGACCCTATGCTGGGGGTGGAAAGAAAAAGCTTCATGTTTCGTACTAATTTAATTCAATTAGCAAAATTCAAGGATTACAATGTTCTTGAATTTATTTCAATAAATTCCTCCATAAACTTTTATTTGCCTGCTTTACCACTCATTAGAATTCCTGTCAAACTTGAAACTAATTGATGTCAGCCCTGTTACAAACACAGCTGACTGGCAAAACATTGTTTAAATGCTAATCTGCTGTTTATTCAGACACTTCACAGAGTTCCTACTTGCAAGAGCCCTGCATTTTAATAAACCAAACAAAAAACCCAAACCGACCAAACAAAAAACTTTTTCTATTTTTTGCTGCATTTTACCATTTTCTAGGATGACAATTTGGGAAACTTTTGTCATTAGCTTCTTTTTTGAATAAACATAATAAACTAAATAATAACAAATACCATATTATGTGGAAATGGCTATGGATAAACCAAACTATAATTTAAACAGAAATTATGAGAATTTAAGATAATTGTCAAGGGAATCTGGTAGTCCTTTAAGTAGATATTCTGTTTCCCTAAAATAGTTGATCTGTTTCTCAGAGCAGTGAAGCAAGGCAGCCCCTGCAAGTAAGCTTACTTTTTTAGCCTCCTGGGGAGGAAAAAGAAAAAAATATTTTCCAACACAATAAATTTTGTTCATGCTGCAAATTTAGGATCCGTGTCTACAGGCTTTGGTTTTCCTTTTCCATTTCATCACATACAAAACTAAAATAAAAATGTTTGTCTTTTGTATCTTTATCAGATTTGTGTACAACTCTGGGAATTCAGTGATGTCAGCCGTAACTTCAAGAAAGTCCATCTTCCTATTTTTCTGTAAAGTTATAAACCATTTAAATTACTGTCCACCAACATATCTCAAATGAAATAAAATCAGTCATTGCTACAGAATGTGCTGTGCTTGTGGTCAAAATTGCTACCCTTCACATGAGAAAGAAAGGAGTAAAGAGATTATGTATGTAAAATATTTTAAAAAATCAGAAAGCTAGAGATTAAAGGAGCAAACTAGAAGAAAGAAGATACTTTAATATACCAAAACCGGAAAATATTTATTGGCAAAGAGAAATTGCCTTGGCGAAACATTTTGTCAGTATCAATAATTCAGTAATAAAAGTATTGGAGTTTTAATGTTTAATTTTATTTAAAAGAATCAGTCAGTGAGGACACAGTGATTGCTACTAGAAGTTTCTAATATGTCAACAGCTACTATCCATACTTTTCCAAGGAATAAGTTTTTGTGCCATGGATGCAGATGAATTAACAGCATGTTAGTGATTTCATACCAACAATAACATATGCTCATCATTATGACCAATAAGGTATTTTGCTCCCACACTGAAAACTTTTTGACACTGCATGTAGATTCCAAGTGTTCACACAACAGACCAAAATTCACTTTTTCAATGAAAAAAGCAATATCTTTCCTATCTAGGCGTACCACAACTATTGGAAATGACTCCTGCATCTCTCAGCTGCTGCTGTGTTTCCAAATGGCAGACTGGAGATGATAGCATGACTGTGATTGTTTCAGTGTTGCTTTCAGCATTCAGTGTGCAAACAGACTATGTCAAAACCTGCAACAGAGACTAGCAACTTCCAAAGACATAACTGAGATGACACATTTTTTTTCAAATATTTTCTTCAGTTCTTGCAAAGGGGTAACTGGAGAAAAGAATAAAGAAAAAAGAACTATGTTTAACATATCAAAGAAATGGTGAAAAAGTGAAGAACTGATATTTACAGGCAAGTTGCCAACATATAAATTGTACAATTACAGTTTTTTCCTGCAAGATGAATCTTTAACCATACAGATTATCTTGAGTTCAGATTAAACAAAAACCAAGAGATAAAAACCAGCAAAGCGCCAAGATGCAGCTAAGAATTTTAAACAAACATACATAAAAAAAGTAATTTCACTTATCAAAGAGGAACGAAATTTTAAAGATAAAATACAGAAAGTGTTAAGATGTGAAATATTTCATTTTCTTTCTTCTATTCTTTCCTGCAAGGCAGTGAATTACAGCCTGGGCCTTTGTAAACAAAAGTCAGGTTTACAATAACGAAAGCTGGGTACTTAGGAAACATTGACATCACGCCTATCAACATTTTGAAAGGTTAGAGAACATTACGCTTTATAAGGTTTCAAAACCAGACAACATAAAATTAAGACTACTAAATGCCACAGGAGCTATATGGATATTAACGGATATTTCATTACATATTATGTGTGGAAGACCTTTGGTAGTGAGATCTCCAAGGAGAATTAAGAAGATATCACTTGCCTTTGCTGCTTCTGCCTTCTCAACCTTACTGCACCAAGAAACGAGACTTAGGAAAATAGCCAGTCTGTGTTGATTAGTCAGTCGGGTTTCAGCTCAGTTCAAAATCATGATTGAGAGATCAAATAAAAAGCTGGTGAAAACTTACCTTGACTGATAACCCAAACAAATTCCACAAAAATCATATTTTATACTACTTAGATATATCTGTGTGGGCATTTAAAATAAGGAATTATAAAATAAAATCCTACATTTTTTTGCAACATGGCATACTGATTGTCATTATTTTTATTTTATTAATTATATAGGAAGAATTTGGCAAATGTCCACTTCTCTATGTCCTAACACAAACAGAGTTTTCTAACTAAAAAAAGAAAACACCCCTGTTTGAGGACAATTAAAAAGAAAAATAAACATTTTAGCATGCCACAAGCAAAGCAAGAGAGGCATAATCCTGGCTATTCTTCCCTTGTTTAGAGCAAGAATATCCTAACACTACTCTACCCCAGCTGAAATCCAGAGCTGCTGGACCAAGGAAGTTTCTCCAGGCTTGACTGCACTGATGGCATGGCTAGGCAAACAGGCAAAGCTTAAAAACACAGATATGCACAAGCGCTGTGGTATTGTTAAGTATTTCAGATGAGCAAGCAAGTAAGTGCCTGGATGCTGATATATTTTCCTATATCTGAAGGATTAAAAGACTTCTGTATGACACAGTTAGCAAGGCGACACAGTTAGCAAGGCAACACAGAGCTCACAAAGTCAGAAAAAGTTATTTGTTGTGTCTGCAGGAGCCTCAGAGGTCTAAACCCACCTTCCTCTACACCTGTCTCTGGGATATCACCTGGGATAACATGAGCTTCTGTGTCGGTTTTGGCTGGGATAGAGTTAATTTTCTTCATAGTGGCTGGCATGGGGCAACGTTTTGGATTTGTGCTGAAAACAGTGTTGATAACACAGAGATGTTTTTGCTATTGCTGAGCAGGGCTCACACAGAGCCAAGGCCTGTCCTGCTTCTCCCGCCACCCCACCAGCAAGGAAGCTGGGGGTGCAAAAGGAGCTGGGAGGGGACCCTGCCAGGACAGCTTAACGCGGGTGACCACAGGGGTATTCCATACCATATAGTGTCATGCTCAGCCTACAAAGCTGGGGGAAGAAGAAGGAAGGGGTACACGTTCGGAGTGTTGGCATTTGCCTTCCCAAGTCACTGTTACGTGTGATGGAGCCCTGCTTTCCTGGGGATAGCTGAACACCTACCTGCCTGCCCATGGGAAGCAGTGAAGGAATTCCTTGGTTTGCTTTGCTTGTGCCCACGGCATTTGCTTTACCTATTACACTGTCTTTATTTCATTCCACAGGTTTTCTTACTTTTACTCTTCCAATTCTCTCCCTCATCCCAGCCAGGCAGAGTCAGCAAGTAGCTGTGTGGAATTTAGCTGCCAGCTGGGGTTGAACCATGACAGCTTCTTTCACGCTTTTGTGCTTCTTTATGAGCGCCGTTTGAGCCGCTTGGATTTTATAAACTATCAGCTGACAGCATCCTTCTGCTCTTCATCCTGCACTAACAAAAATATTCTTGAGCATTTTCCAGGATACACCAATTTTCTAGTCTAACAGCAACAAAGATGTGGTTAGCAGCAGTCGAGTCTACATGGGGGAGAACTGCTGCAAACTGCTTCGCAAATGAAAGTGGAACACACTTGACTGCTTTAAGCAAGTCTCAGCAGACAAACCAACCCTCTTGCTAAAGACAGCGAAAGGTTACCAAGGAGTACTATTCAGGATATACAGAGATTTAAGTATATTTGTTAGAGTTACAGCTAATTGGAGACACTCTTCCAAAGGCAGTTTGAAATTAATGAAAGGTCTCAGAGACAGGAAAGCTGAAATGTCTGTCTGCCCCACGAACAGCAGTATGTTCTCGGCTTAGACTGAACTATCTCAAAATTACAGAAACAAAGGATAAATATCAGAGTACGACATGGCTTTCTCTGGAGTGGGGAGAAAGAGAGAGAGGCAAAGAAATAAAAGGAGACTTTCTAATGTAAAAATAACAATACTAAGCTATAATGAGAGGTTAACCTGGCTTTATACCTCAAAAGCCAAGACGGTTTTGTTTGGTTTTTTCTGTGCTCATTTGTTCTTTAGGAATGATAAAATTCAGATCTCCAAAGAAACTGCCTTTTGCAGAATTCCCAGATCACAAAACAGATGAACAAAATTACGAAGAAAATTATTGAGTCCTCAGGTTTTTATTTGCAAAGAACAACAACTGTCTGTTTCTAAATTAAATTTCCACTGAAAGAAAAGGGGAAGGAGAGGACAAACACGCCATAAGGAGATGCAGTGGTCAGTACTGACTAACTTACACAATTCAGATGTGAATTCTCTCTTAATATAATCATCATTGTGTTATCAAACTACAGAACAGCAGAGAATTCATTTACTTCAGAACATTAACAGTACAGAAGCTGTAAGCTATTGTAGGCTGCCTTGAGGATAGCAATGAAGCAACTCAGCTTGGCCTCTTATGTAAAAGAAAGAGTAGGAATGAATAGAGGGCTGATACTCTGAGGGCACAAAGCACGCTAATAAATGATCTGCAGAGAATGTGGGCTGCATCACCCTGCAGTCTTATTGAAGTCACAGCGGGCATCCATTAGGGATCAGGACCAGAGCCTGACATATGGTTTTCAGACACTGATCACAGTCAGGATTTTCTCCCTTGGTTGATGTACATCATTTCTTTACTATAGTCACAGCAATGGTGACTTTCTTAGCAAGGCTGCTTACTGCTCATAGCACAGGCTTCTAATACATGTATCATTTATAAACATTATAGTGCAATAGTTGTGTTTAAATTGCCTATTTCCTCATAATATGCTTTCAAAATATAATCTATTATTAGAATGGGGAAAAAGATAATCATAGAACCATAGAATCATAGAATGGTAGGGGTTGGAAGGGATCTCTAGAGATCATCTAGTCCAACCCCCTGCTAAAGCAGGTTAGCCTAGAGCAGGTTGCACAGGAATGCATCCAGGCGGGTTTTGAATATCTCCAGAGAAGGAGACTCCACAACCTCCCTGGGCAGCCTGTTCCAGTGCTCTGTCACCCTCACAGTAAAGAAGTTCCTCCTCATGTTCAGGTGGAACT
>VZSC01000365.1:35787-100582 GCA_013398225.1 Steatornis caripensis
TGCCAGATTTAATTCCAGTCGGGAATATAACACAGTATAGAAGTGATATACCAAAAAGTGAGCAGATTTGCTTTTTCAGTCAATTTAAGAACCATGTTAAACCAAAACAAATTAAAAAGCCCTGTGTGGTGTTCAAAGGCCAGGCAGTAAGAAACAGGTAACTCTGCCTATGTGTCTTTACCTTTGCCAACACTACTAAAAGAAAAAAAACCAGCACGTTACAACACTCTACCTTATGAACTGGAAGGAGACAGTTCTCAACATCTGTGATACCTTCTTTGTGTGCCCAGACAGTGACTCAGATGCAGATGACAGCAGGACTAGATTGTGTCTTCAGTACCCGTCACATATTTCACTGTTGCAGAAAGCATATAATCTTCTCACCAGTTATGCAAGGAAATGGTCCATCTGAGGAACACACATTCAATCAGTATCAAGAAATATGACAGAATCATTTAATAATTCCATGTCCTGAAAGGTCTTAAAGAGGAAAAAAAAAACCTGTTGTTCTAATAGCAACTTTTTAATGTGCCCCCAAACCACAAATTTACCATGTATTTGACTTGTTTAAATGTCCCAAATGAAAGTGAAACTTTTTTTCACAGTAAATAAAGTACTTCTTTTCACTTAGCTCTACCTATATCACCAGAATTTTCCCTTTTTTTTTTCCCCCTTCTTCTGTGAAAACAAAGCCTGTTTCAGAACATTTCCCCTCCTTTTTTGGTTTCCCCAGCAAGGGAAAAGCTCACTTTTACACTTCACTGAAAACCCAAGTCTTCAGGTTTTCCTTTAAGATTGATTTGACGGACAGCTTGTTTTTGAAAAGTTGTTTGTGCCTTTCTTGGGTCCGCTCTGTTGAAGTTTGTCACATGGCTGCATTCTCAGCCTGGTTAAGGAAGAGCCTACAATTATCACCTCATACAAAGATAACTCCTGCTAAAGAAATTCAAAGTATACCTGCCATTCATTTTTAGATGTCATAAACTCAGTCATATTCCCTTCAAACTATTCTCCTCTTAGGGTCATGCTTTTTCTAAATCTCTCGTTTACTTTAATAAGGATCAAAAGCTCCAATTTTAATTATTATGATTCAACAACATACGTTGTCTCTGTTGCTAAACATCTAGATTCTCTTACAATCAGACCAGTTTTTTTAAAAAAGTTTTATCTTAAAAAAAAATTTAAACTCTTATATTCAGTGTAGCTAAGAATGACAGGTAACGCAAGAAAGTACTTAGCATTACCTTCATTTTCCTAAAACCTAAATGCTTAAGAAATTATCTAGTACAGGTTTTATTTCTAATTTGTCAATATAAAATAAAAAGCATTGTGGAAGATAGCAAAAAAACTTCTTAAGGCTAGAACTAAGAATGACAGAAGAATGGTGGCAAACAAGTGTTAGAGTTAAAAAAAGTCCTAAATATGATTAGCAGATTATTGTTTAGAATGTTTCATATTCTATATTTTGACTGTTTATCTTTCTTTCTGGAACATGTGTTTTAGTGGCATTCATAACTCAAAGCAGCCAAATCTTAAGCAAAAACTTCTTTTTGGAAAGCAGAAAACTTTGTCAGCTTTTTTTTTTTTTTAAACAGCTACAAGCAAAAATTTGCAAAGAAACAGCAAAATAAATACTTCCACAAAGACACAACAAAGTAAAAAAAGCCATACATCCATCCTTTCCTTATAGTACATAAGGGTAAGCTTCAGTCCACTCTTGGCATGAAGAAAAGGTAATGAGCATGCCAATTATTTTCTCAGGCTGTACAGGACAGAGAGAAGATTTACTGCTATTTTCAGACATGATAAAGATGACCTGAACTGCCCAGAATGTTCATACTCAAGTTGTCTTCTTGAATCCAGTTATTCTCTGCCAGAAAAATCCCATTTCAGTATAGAAATGCTATGTAATCACAGGTGAGAAATTCCAGGCCACATCCCAGAGGACATATATCACATCCTTAGTCCAGCTTAGGGGCAGTAGAGTGAAATCAAATTACATATAGATTGTATAGCATAGTAAGTACCTTTGCCACAATAACAAGCCTTTCAATTGCATGATCGTTGTATATTTGATCTTTGCTCTCAAAACCATGAATTACTTCAGATCCAAGTAACAGGCTACACTACAGATTCTAATTCCTTAGATTCATGTAAAGCCATTCTTAGCTGAGTTGCCGTAAACTGCATTAGAAGTCAGTGAATGTATTTTAATATATTCCTTGGTTTTCTGGGCTGGTTTTCAAACTCATACACAGTAAATAAAAATTGTTTCTACTAAGTACCTTGTCAACTATACCAGGGTCCTCAATACTTCAAAAATATGAGCTAGCACAAGTTGTTTTTTCAGTCTAGGCACTTCTGACATAAAATAATAGAATATAATTACTATAATTCTATCAATTAAGCATAAGTAGCTGTATCTATTAGCATAATAAGATTATGAGTCTTTTTATAATGCAAATTAGTTAGCTCCTTTTAAACGCAAAACTAAAATTTTGATTGAAAGACATGACAGTGACCCAACACAAAGCCTGTGGTTTTTTGCAGTTCCCCAAGAGCAAATGTTAGGACTAAAAAAAATGGGCATTGATAGGCTGGCTTTGACAAATTCTTTCACTAGATTGAAACTTCTTACTGATGCAAGGATTCATACTCTCTGGTGCCAAGTATTTCTTCAAAAGTCACAATGGCAGACAGCTATCCAAAATATTTAATAGCTTTTGACTGAGAGGATAGTCAGATGGGGTTACTCCAGTGAGAGAAAAGTTTCTTTTGTTGTTTTTTCTGGCTTCAGTGAACTACAAAGTTTTAGGCTGTCTGGGTTCCAAATTATTGGCTGGACAGTGGGCAAAAGAAAAGGAGATTAGGATGAAAAAACCTGTAAACAAAAAGAAACAGCTGTAGGAAAAAAAAAAGAAAAAAGATAACCCACTACATTTCTGTTTCACTTCTCAATCTCACAGAAAGTTTTATATGATGTGTCTTTCTCAGGGCAGATCACATGCATAATTCCCACTGAGTCATTGCCAGAAATAAGATGTTGTAGCAAAACTTTATTCTTTTATTAATTTGGTCTATATTTAATGACTGCCATGGAGAACAGAGATTAAGGTCTTAAAGGTCATTTGAAGAATGACTGTCAAAGATATTAGGAAAAGTGATTATAATACAAATTTGTAAAAAGCATGACTTTACAGAATTTGATGGCAAGGTTCACTCTCTTACTTACTACATGAAGGGAATGTGCAAAGGAAATTGAGTTAGAGTAGCACTTAGGATTGATTTACACAGTGATCGGGGAGAGTGATTTATATAGAGATCTGTCAGGGAAATTGAGTCAGGATTGTGTTGGAGTCATGCGTGCAAGGATTAGGGAAAAGTATAAGGAGTGCCCTCCCGCTGAGTCACGAGGTTCAGAGTGGACCCCCTTGCTTTCTAAACTCCTTCTCAGAGAGGAGTCTAGGTGCGGCTGGATCCTCTCCTAGTCCGAGACTTGGTCAACAGTTTATGTCTGACGGAGTGTAGTGTTGGGATTTCACTGAAAGTGACTTACCATCTAATTATGGGTCCTATACAACTTTGAGATAACAGCAATTTGTAGCAGCAATTTAAGACACGTTAACAGTATTACAATAAATCACAAAATTAGATTATATGATTTTCTAGCAATACTTAGTTGGTAATCAGCAATCAACAATCAACACAGCAACTTAAAGATTTGACAGTTTCCTAAACTAAATCACATGCACAAACACACATATACACACAGAGATACAGAAGTTAAGCTATGATTAAGATGTTTCTTTCTCTGCAGATTATAGTAAATTTTGGTACCCAATGAGGTTTGAAAACATTGATAAATCGAATTATAGTGAATTACTCACTCTTTTCCTTTGTCAGCTTCCGTCAGCAGACGACCTGAATCACGTCGCAAAAACTATCTATCTATCATATCAAACATCGTGAAAATCTGCCCTGAGAGACATCCCAGCTCTGAAGGAGATACACGGTCACAACCCACTGTGGTCCTGGAGAGCTCAAAGGGTCTTGTTTGCGACCACTATGTATATGATAACAAGATGATTGACTTTGGTCAGTACATTTTTCATCGTGGCCATAATTCTTGTCAGGTAGTCTCAGCACCTCTCAGAGCGGGCTATGATCCAGGCAAGAGTCTTGAGAACATTCAGCAGGAACAGCAGCAGGAGTTCCAGGTGTGGTCAGGGAGCACCTAACCGTCCTAACTCTCCGTGCTTGCCCCAGGATAGGAGCATACCACATCATTGTTTCATGCCTCAACTCACTGCATGGGCAGGCAGGAACAGAGAGGGCCAAAACGTCCCAGCCAATTGCACTTCTACAGGTTTGGCTGGCCCTGACATCACAGCGTGGCCAGGGGTGGGAGTCTGCACCACCACCTGAAAAACAGGATGACAGCCTCACATTTTTCCGAGAGTCAGAGTCAGGATTTTACCAAACTATTCTGCTGAACAGCTATTCTAAAATACTCAGATCTTTGAAAAAACAGCAGAACAGGAGCTGAGCACAGCTACTTTAGCAGTGGTCATCCCACAAGTTGTAAAACACTGTATCAGCTGACTCTCAAGTGGTTACTAACAGTATACCCAAAAGCATCTTGGTCAGAGCACGGAAACCTGATTATATGTGTTACTAGACCGGATTTTTCAGTGGCTTCAAAATGTCATCCAGTTCCTGTGGCACAAAGGTTCTTCAGTCTGGCAAACGTTGCATCATTTCTGATGCCAATGTTGAATGTAATCAATAGATATTAGTTTTAACAGCTAAGCAAATATTTACACTTTTTTTAAAATTATAACTCATTTGGGTTTTTTGACAATTTCTCCATATGTGGCCTGTCCTTTCCTCTAGGTGACCATATTACATGCTTACATTATCCATTATTGAATTCCATTTTCACTTCCATTAATGGTTCTTTCTTCCAAACCATCACTCTTCTTCAGACATCATGCTTTTGTCAGCGTGGTTCTGTCTGCCAGCAGCACTGCAGGAGTGTCACAAGCAAGTATTTTCTAGATTTTTCCATTATTTTTCACCCAGAATGTTAACAAAATGAGAGATTTCGATGAAATTCAGTGGCCATGTAGAGCAGAATATGAAATAGAAGTAATGCTACATCATGCTGGCCGCACAGGACATTCCCATCCTTCAAGCAGAAGTGTTTGCACACACCAAGAGGAATTTTGGTCATCTCGTACAGGCAAACCGAAAATTAATCAGCTCTACTTTTATATCTGTATTTTCACACCCCTTGGAGATAAGTATTCATGTTTGTTGCTTACTGTAGTACCTACAAAATCTAAATATTTACCATGAAATGGTGACCTCTCCTGAAGAGCTTCCTTAGGCCATTGCATCTATTATTGGTGAACAAAACAAGTCATGACACCAGTCTTAAATCCCTTCTTTTTCCTTTGCAGAACAGAGCCACGTAAAATGAGCCACCAGTTTCACATCAGAAGCAGAAGAGCTGCATTTGTACAGCACCACACTCAGATCAGCAAAGCGCTCCACTTGAAATGCCGTCTTGCTGCTCCTACCTCTTTTAACATCAAAATTTTCAGAGCTTTTTTTTAACTCCTCAGACATGACTCCCAGGCAACATATACACATGTAGCCACCTATGGCAGTGTCTTTCCAATATTAATTGAATTATAACAATGGTAATGATGTTGGTGCAGATATTTAGCCCCTCCAGTTATCCTAACAGTGAGTCAAGAAAGCCATCTCAGAGAATGCTAAGGTAATGCTAACTTTTTCAGTTCACCTCCAGCCTTTCTACCTGCTGGAAAAGCAATTGTAAGCGGTCTTTTAATTTCCCCCAAAACCGTTAATTTCTCCCAAATCCAGCTATAAAGGAGAAGCTTTCCAACCCCAGCAATTTATTAGTGGCTCATCCCATGTAGCAAAACATTTTTTCATGGGTTAAGGAGAAAAAAATTTTTTAAATGTAAGTTTCACTATGCTGGTAAATACATTTTTAAAATGTCGAAAACCAAAACTCCTTAATTCCTTATGCATAACATTATCTTGCAGCAAAGAATTTCAAATGTTAATTTGCAAAAATAACCCCAAATTTATTTTCTTACTCCTGTCTTACTTTTACTTCAAGTGGGTTGCATGCCAATATACAAAAATACATTACATCATGGAATACATCAATATGCAATTTTCTTTCAAAATCAAGGATTCAAGTTTAGTAAACATCTCACATAAATTAAGGTCAAAAGTAAACCAAATGACATCAACAGTGTGGTATTTTTTAGTGCATAGCTGAAGTCAGCCTGCTTGGTTTGATTATGGTAACAAAATCACAACCAAATTCAAGAAGGGTAAAGCACGTCTACAGATCACCTCTATTAAAAAAATAAAAATCTTTCCAAACATCAGAATGCTTGAATACCAGATTTTGAAAGCAAATCACATGCTGATAATGAAAACTTGATATCCATCTGGAGATTTATTAAGCAAACCTACAAACATTTAGATGTCAATCAAAATACATAGACCTCATCTCAGATCCTTTTCCTATGAAAGAAACCTACTCCAAGAGACAAATTTTGTCTTAGTTGTGTGAGAAATTGTCTCTCCCCAAAAGCCAAGGCATTATAGCGTAATTAACAGAGCGCTCCAGCTGTAGCTTCACATTAATAAAGGACAGCCAGGCTGTAGAGCACCCCTAAGATGAAATCTCCCCTTCTGCAAAAGCCTCATGGCCCATTGTACATAAACACAGCAAAATAAACAACATCATGCTATACAGCACTATTCAAGACAGCTCAAGATTAGCTAATTCTAAATGAGCTAGTTCTAGCACCAAATACAATATAGTGTCTTGCCAAGACCTGACTATTTGGTGATTTACCAGCCCCAGCTTCGAGCAAGCTAGTCCAAGTATCATACATTCGGAATCATGGCTTGGATGCCTGTCCAGAACAATTTGTCCTGGCTCTCAGACCCCTTCCTAAACACAGTGACCATAAGCATTATCTAGTCCTCCATTTCATCATACCATCACCAGGATCTGTCTACCATCGCTGCTAAGATGCCATGCTCCACCCCAAACCTGCAGTTTACGAGACCTAAAATTCCCTCCACTGGAGATCCCACAATTCAGCCAAATAGTCCCAGTCTCCGTTCCACCATCAAAGATGGGGGTATCTTCCCAAACATCCCTAGCCTGGTTTTCTTCCTAATCACCCTAAGTATCTGTTAATTTAGAGCAAGATTTTTCTCTCCTCCCCACACCAGTCGACGTCTCACTAGATTCTTTGCCCTAACCTGCTCCTCTCTAACTTTTTTCCTAATTTTTTTTCCCTTTCCTTGCCTCTGCTTGAGCCTGGATGCCAAACATAGTATCACTCTACGCAGTAGAAAAAGGGTCATGATTAAGTTGCCAACTCCTCTTCACCCTGGTAGTCATTTCAGAGAAAATCGTTTTAGTCATGTCCAGACACTGCGTGATAACAGTACACGGACTTTCTGGAAAACACTAATAGCTAGGAAAAACCTTTGGTGAACAAAATTATCAAATTTCTCTCGAAAACACAGATTTGTGGCTCTTAAAAGACAAGCCTGGACAGATTATTAAAGTTACGGCACATGTCATACACTTGACAAAGCCATACTGACACAGTTCAAGTTCCCAGCCCAAAGCCTGGAGGCGTGGCAGCATTTTCCAAAACAAACCCATCCATTTCTTTTTTAATGTAGAACAACAAACAGTATTTCTTCCTGTTCTACTGGTCAGAAACAGTTCAGCCATTTGGGGTTTCCAGAAAAAAACAAGCCAAAATACTTACCTAGCATACAAAACCTCAGCCTAGCCATGACATATAAGGAGATTATAAGCAACTTGTAACAGTCTTGCAAGGTGTTAGACAGCTGCAGCAATTTCCAGAGTTTTCATTCTAAACAGTAAATGCAGAGAGCCGCAACATGGAGGCCAAGCAGGCATACTGGATGGAGCCTAGAAGAGCTCCATGGCACAACAGGACACGGCCATGTAATGACACATAGACTAGGTCCCAAGACAAGCAGAATAGCAGAATCAACAAAGCACTCAGTATTTTTCTGCTCAAACCCCTGCACGGCTCTTTCGTGAGTCACACGCATCTGCTGAGGCTTCTCCCAGCAGTGCTGCCGCAGTGCCACAAGGACACCCCAGCACAGCCCTCCAGTTCACCCAGACTCTGATGATGCATTTTCATACGCTCTGCAGCTTAGGGCTGAGACAAAATTAATATGTGTCCCAAGTGCTCAGGAGACTGTAGGCAGAAAGGCAGGTAATAACAACTTGCCAGTGGTGACCCGCCTGGTCTGGACACAAGGACTGGAAGTCCATCCCTCCCTTGGGCTATCAACTGCTCTGGGTGCCAGCATGTCTGCCCCTTGATCAGTCTTGCCTTTTCACAGCTAGTGTTTCCCCTCTTGTTCGGCCAGCTTATTCCCATGAAACGGCTCTCAACCCTCTTCCCTGTGGTGTTTACAAGCTCAGACTTTCTCCAAGTTACAGTACCATGGCCTTAAAGCACCGTATGAGGCAATGAGTCTGCTCCAGGCTCAAGAAAGCCTAAACCACAACCAGCCTCCTCCTCCAGCATGACATAGAAGGCTAGCAGGGTCCTCTCAAGCCCATCTGCTCGTTACTGGTGACAGCAGCAATACAAGAGCAGGAGAAATTCCTCCATTAATCATTCTGCCTTCACAATTCCATTTTTTATACCAGTCTGTTGAGAGTTGTTTCCCATATTCTTTATTCCCATATGCATATAGTAGAAAAGTCATGATTTGCATTATAAAATTTGATTTATTTCCATTACTGACTAAGAAAAAATAGGAATAAAACAGTAATAAAACAGATTTTTAAAATGTTTTGTTATTAATGAGCACCAAAGCCAATATAAAAGAGAATCATGCAACAGATTAAAGCAGCACATTATGTTGACTAATTTAAGTTCTTAGACAACAACGAAAATTAATGTCAGATTGACATTTTAGGGATTTTTTAAAGTAATTTCTTTAAGGTTTTAAAGGACAGTAAAATGGTTGTCTTAGTAGCATCCTTCTAAGAGAAAAACAAGTTAATAAAAATTGGTAACAGCAAGAATACGCAACTTCACAATATTTCCCAGGTTTTCAACAAATTCTCACAGCACCCCAAGACACTCTGTTCATACCACACCTTCTGGGCTTTTAAAAACAAAAGAATTAGTGTTTGAAAGGTTGTACCGGTTGTATTTTTCTATTAATTGGGATAAAGTGTTGTGGCTAGTGCGCAGTCTCTGTTAATCCTGCACCGTTTGTAATGGGTGCATTATTCGCACGCAGTACAAAGTAACCTATAGTTACCCAATATTTTCAGAAATATTTTCAGCATACAATTAATTACTAAGACAAGCTTCTGTCAGGGGAAAAGAACAGAGAAGTAATACACTTTACACAAACTGTTCCAAGGTGAAGTAAAAATTATTTCTCACATACACTGTTATGATTGCTGTTTGATTGCTCAGTAAACACAAAATACTAGGTGTTATTCAGACAACCTGATTTAGCATACATAAAATTTCCTACATTATATGTAGGAGAACCATATACTGTAATTAGAGCTTGAGTTCTGCAGAACTGCCATGTAGCATCAGTAATATCAAGTGCATATAAGCAGTTTAACAGAAAATTTTTAGAAGGAATATGGTAGTGGAGCTTGTCTGAGAGTAAACTTCTTTCTATGGTATAAATTTCATTCTTACTTATGCAGAACATTCATTCTAATCCACTAGTTTACTGCTTTGAGGCTTGGGAAAGCGAAAAGGACTACAGAAGCGCTTTCCCAAAGAATTCCTTTTTCATTTTTGAAAACCTTGCACATACATACATTTCCTTTGTTCTTCTCACAACATCTGTATAATTAGCAATGACAGTTCAATTCTCAGTCTTCAGTTTCATAAAGTATCAAAAATGAGAATGTTGTTATGGCTTGGGAGAAACCAGACTGAAACTGGTAAATAGAAACACCTTTCATCTGAAGCCCAAGGGAACAGTGAAATGTCTGTTTGATTAGAGAGGGTGAAACAATAAAAGCTGTCACACAAACTGCACGCCACACTGGGAGTCCTTCGGGAATTTGAATCTTATGGGCTGGTGTTAAAAGCCAAAGTGGGAGGACTGACTTGATTGCAGTTTTCACATTCGTGCAAGTGTGCAGAGAAACTAAAAGAGATGCAGTAAAAAAAGAATATGGCATAAGACGTATGAGGAAAGACAGGCGGAGTAACTCTGAGAAATATGAGAAAAGAGTTCTGGTGCTAAATAATGGTTTATTTAGACATGGAACTATGAGAAAAATTGAACTATTAATTGTTTCTTGACGCTCGATTCCTATGTGTTTATAGGCACGCAGCTGCATTTATTTTATCAAATGAATAGGATTGCATCTAATACCTGAATATGTCACCAATTCCTCTTAGCCAAGAAAGTATTATTTGACCCATTTCTAGGCTATGCTTGAGATCAGATTTTTAAAAGCCTCCTCTCCTCATCGCTTTTAAGACCCTCCCTGAACAAAGTGAAGGTCAAGTCACATAAAGCAGCAGCTGCCAAGCACTTTCCTCACTCTTTGATGTCCATGAGCCAGAAGTAATGGTGTGAAGAACACAGAACAAAGCGCCAATGCAGAAAGGGGAACCTCTCCAGAGAGCAGAGTGCTGGTCTGCAAGAGATGACTGGAATTAACAAACCAAAAATAACAGGATGCGAGTTTTCACTTTTTCACGTTTTCACAAGTCCAAAGTGTAAGATTATTACATCGCAGAAAACAGCACAATGTAACCCCAGCAAAATGAAAATCAAACAAATCAATTTTGGGTATCAGAGGGAATGACAATGAAATGTCACACAGAATCTTTTAGGAATTTGAAATACAGTTTGGGGTATTAAATCCATGCATCAGAAATGTATTGCGAGTTTACAAGTGTTCATGACAATTCAAGACTTAAGTCAGGTTTTCCTTACACAGGCAAAATGCAGTACAAAACAGTACACCAGTGGGTCACATTTTGTGATTAGAAACCTCCAAACTTTCTGCAAAGTACATTCTGTCACGACACAAGGAACTACTGCCAAGTAGTCCAAAGGCATTCATATACTCAGTCTCCATCTTTTTTCTCCTGCAAAGTCCAATATGTCTTACCCCTCAACAAAGGAGAAAGGCCGTTTTGTGTGCTGTCTCCTTCCTTACAGTGACTTTCTGTGCCTAGCATTTCTAATACTGAAAAGAGCAGAGACATTAACAGGCTCCATGGCTTGGTCTGAATGCTGTAAACTGCAGCCAGTTTACTTCTGGCACTTGGTCTTTGTGGTCTATTCCTAATATCTCCTGTCAGATTCTTTGCTCAAATCCCCTCCAACTGCTCAACAGAGTGGTTTTTTGTTAGCCTGCCTTTTCAACACGCAGTCGTCACTCCAGTATGCCCAAAAACGTCTCCTTTACTTTTTTTCCTCCTATTTTGTCAGTTTCTTTCCCTCACTAGGAACTCCCACACCCCGCTGCTGATTTCCAACCATCTTTCTCCCACAACACAGCATATACCTTTCCAGAAAATGACAGTGATATGACACAAACAGCCTCCTCTTGGTCAGTGCTTCCTCTTTAAAAAAACCTGCTGAATACTCTTGTTAGAAAGCCCAGGGAAGCCCAAGCAGTTAGTTCTTAAGTATATGAAAAAAAGTCACAGAAATGTCAGCTTCATTTTCTACAAGCTACAACCATGTCTAAGACTAATAGCGGGTGATTACTTATGATCCCACTGGCATGTTTTTACAAGGCCATTATTTCACAAAAGGCTTAAACCACTGACCTAAGTAGACCTAATTAAGCACTCAGTAAGTATGATCTCACTCTACCCAAGTTTGTTCAAAACATTTTGAAAGACTTTCCATCAAACGGTTGCTTGACAAGGACTTCCTTCCAGCACATGTTGCCTATTCTCCCACAAGCACCACAGTGTTACTTGCATTTTTGTGTAACTTACAGGAATGCAGCCATGGGCTTATGGCTGATAAGATAAATCTAACAGTGCAGTCAGGTGACCTACTAATGCACAGACCTGGTATTAATAAGCATGGAATCACAGCCTGTATTACCACTGTTACACTAAAATGCAGTGGCACAGCATTGCACACTATTGCGCATTGCAACACAACTGAAAAATGAATTAAATTAGTAAAAGGAACTGGCTGTGCCATTAAACTAAACTCAGAACAGTTCTACAACAATGCAAGTCAATGTCATTACTTTTCTAATTTACAGCTATTTTAAGGCCAATGTTGAATCACTAGTAAGAAGAAACCCACAAACATTTCTTGGAACTGTATATTGGTTTTATTAGTACATTTGTATAGAACACATATTTTTAATTTTTTCCCACGTTATCATACAATAAACATCATGCAATCATTAAAGTCTACCAGAAACAACTTCCAACAACTGCAAGTAATAGGCAACAGCTAAAGATGAGATTCTACTTTGATTTTGCAAACGAAATATAACAACTAAATATTTCCTGAAAAAAGGTTAGAAAAATGTGTTGATAGTAAAAGGAAACCTAGAAAATGGAAATGGATTCAAGAGTAAACCCAACAAATAATTAAAGGAATTCAGAGTATACTGCTAACAGGGAGCCAAAGGAACAAATTGTTCTGCTAGCGCAACAAATGCAAACAGTATCTCGTTAACTGCTAGCCCTGTTATAATATTATAGCTTTCCCAGCCCTTGGTGCAAATTGATCCTAGTGGTTTGAGCATCCTTCACAGAGTTCAGATAAAATAGTGTGGAAAATGGAGGCCTGCAAAAATGATAATGTGATAATTCAAAGCATTTGTGACTAAATATGCATAAACAACAGTAAAATGGCTCAGAAACACGGGCTGCCAAGCAGCTCTGAAGCCAAGAGAAAAGGGAGGAGGAAAAACCTCAAAAATACGACACCGTCTTCTTTTAGCCGATAGTAGGGACTCCAATGTTCTGATTACAGCTGTACGCCTACAAGTCTGGGCGCTCATTATACTTTAAGCAAGTGAGATATGTCACTGAAGTAGAAATAATAGATTCACTAACCTAGGTATCACTTAATCTTGAAGAGGTAAAATCACTTAAAGAGGTAAAAGGAAGAACTGTAAGTCTAAGACGAGTTTATCCAAAATTAATTCCGTCTACATCTCATCTTGTAAGATTACATATACAGCCGATACAAGTATGTATTGGGTTTATGTTGCAAGGTTTTGGTAGGGTGGGCCTGCAAGGGTGGTTTCTGTGAGAAGATGCTGGCAGCTGCTGCCTCTGGGCAAAGCTAAACCCATCAGCAACATTGGTAGCGCCTCTGTGATAACGTATTTAAGAGGTGTAAAAACCCCTGTGCAACAGCAGCTAGGAGAGAGGAGTAAGAGAGACAGCCCAGCAGAAACCAGGCCAGTGAAGGAGGAGGAGGTGGTGCTCCATGCACTGGAGCACAGATTCCTCTGCAGTCCACAGTGAAGAAGATCCTGGTGAGTGAGGCTGGGCCCCTGCAGCCCATGGAGGTTGACAGTGGGGCAGATATTCACCGGCAGCCCACGGAGGACCCCACACCAGAGCAGGTGGATGCCTGAAGGAGGCTGTGACCCCGTGGGAAGCCCACACTGGAGCAGGCTCCTGGCAGGACCTGTGGGCCTGTGGAGAGAGGAGCCCACGCTGGAGCAGGTTTGCTGGCAGGGCTTGTGGCCCCATGGGGGACCCACGCTGGAGCAGCTGGTGAAGAACCGCAGCCTGTAGGAAGGACTCACATTGGAGAAGTTCGTGGAGGACTGTCTGCCGTGGGAGGGAGCCCGTGCTAGTGCAGGGGCAGAGTGTGAGCAGGAAGGAGCGGCAGAGACAATGTGTGATGGACTAACCGCAACCCCCATTCTCTGTCCCCCTGCACTGATGGAGGGGAGGAGATAGAGAAATTGGGAGTAAAGTTGGGAAGAAAGGAGGAGTGGGGGGAAGGTGTTTTTAGATTTGTCCTTATTTTTCATTACTGTATTTTGATTTTCACTGGCAACAAATTATATTAATTTTCCCAAGACGAGTCCATTTTGCCTGTGACAGTCATTGGTGAGTGACCTCCATGTCCTTATCTTGACCCATGATCTTTTCCTCGTATTTTTCTCCACTGTGTTGCTGATGGAAGGGGAGTGATAGAGTGGCTTGGTGGGCACCTGGCAGCCAGTCAATTTCATCCCACCACAAAGTAACATCAATGCAATCTAATTAGACATTTGTAAAATATCTAACATAACACCACAAAAATTTCAAATTAAGAAACTAGAAGTCTATAAAATGCCATAAGAGAAATTAAATAGATGAAAAAACAAATGACAGCTCATAACATCATGGAGAAAACATCATTGTGTAAAAATGCCTCATCTTAGATTGCACAATCTCAGAGTGTTTGCTGCCACAGAGATCACTGCTACAGCCTGTTAGCCCAAACTGAAGCAATATGAGACCACAGTCAATATTTACACAATTGGGCATCATCCTGGGAAGCTGCAACTTCAAACAGGACTTGGGAATCGCAGTAGATAAAAGGCTGAACATCAGTTCACATGTCAAAAGGACAAGTGCTCTTCCTAATTGGATGGACAGAGAAATCCTGAGGACTTCAATCATCCACCACAAGCACTCTACAATTACATTCAAATTTGGTGTCAACACTTGAAGAGGAAAGTTGATACAACAAATAGGACTTGAAAAAGCCACCAAAAAATAATAAAGTTGTAAAGCACGCTTTATGAAAAATTGCAGAATTTCAATCATCTCCTTTACTTCTCAAACAGAAGGGTAAAAGATGCTAAGCACCTAACAAAACTTAATCTCCATACAGCATAAGCAACATACACGTAAGATCATCAAGTGGATGGAAACTGAAGCTGCTTAAAATCAGACCACACAGTACAAAACTGTTACAAATCACAACAGAATCTCCCTGATTGGCCATTTTAATTCAGGATCAGGGCTTTTCCCCTAATATTTAAATTCTAATTCAGAAAATTACTTTAGTCTACACTGATGACTGTTCAGACTAGATGATCAAACTTCCCAAGGTCTTACAGGCTGTAAATCTACAAAATCAACCATGTGTCTGTGTTGGCAGCTTTGAGTTTTCAACGTGCTAACATTTAGGATCCCCCCAAAAGTGGAAGAATGTGCTAAGAAAATAGCTATTTATTTCAAGACATTTTCATATAACATTTTCTCAAGGATATTACACACAGGTCTGCCAAAATACATCTTCCCTTTGGGTTTCTTATAGACAAAATTAACAACATGGGTTCTCACAATACTAAACCCGTTTTGCTTCATCTGTGGTTCTTGCTCATCTTAAAGCATAAAAAACTCCAAAGATTTTTTTCTCTAGAAAGAGGCTCATTAAAATGTCAGTGTGGAATATAGCACTCTCATTTCTTTGCTTTGCTTTTTTCCCGTCATATCGCTATTGCCCCCTGAAAAGAAGAAGAACAGTCAGATTGAGCACTTGAAGGTGATGGTTTCTATACTGGCAAAAGGCAATGAACAAAGATTTGGAAATGAGGAGGAAACGTGACAGCTGCAGGTTGCTCTGATAGGAAATAAGAAAGAGCAGAGGTGAATGAAACTCCTGGAACGGCTCAGATGCTGCTTGGCACGCCCTGCTGATGTTCCAGATGGACAGAATCTGGCATCAGCAAATCGACCAAAATTCTGAGAGCAGATAAGACACATGCCGTTCAAACAAAATGGACCACACTTTAACTATACTCACCTCCAGGTTCAACCGAGGTACAAGGGAATCTTTTCTGCAAGGCAAGCAGTTTCACTGTGTCTTCAAGAAAGCTTGATAGACTAATGGTTCCTTTTATATGCTTTTAAATTTGTTTAAATTTATATAATTTTAAATTCATATCATGAGCTTTGAATTTTCTTTTTAAAGTTATAAAATGAAGTATAAAGCAGAAAACATCCCTCTCCTAGTACAAGCAAATTGTTACAGGAATCTGGTATCTGTCAAGCAGTTAAGTAAAAAGCAAACTCACAACAGCTCTCCCACTGTTAAAGTTAGCATACAAAATAGATCAGGCTCTGCTTGGACTCAGGAGTTGAAAACATAAATCTGACAGAGATAAAACCAGTTGTAGGTCAGATCTCTTCTGTGCGACTTCAGCTCCCTCTTGCCCTCTTGCAGTCGCTTGGCTAGAGGATCTTCAAAGCTCTGCTAGGCCCTTAGAAGACAATACCTTGATGGGTAGTGCAGTATAAACAGATTTTTCCTGCCTTGTTATATTGATGGGGAATATAATCAGAGATTAATACTTACAATCCCACTAAAACTAATACATGAACTTTCTGAAGCTATTTACATGAGTGAGAATATTGACAAGCACCACCGGCAAGAAAAGGTAAAGAATCACCACTGATGCAGAGAAGGCTGCTCAAGATGGCTAAGGATACTATTTTTAAAGACAAGCCAGAAAATGGCAGAAATTATAGCCAGAGAAGACAAATACCTACTGAACAAAAGGTGAAAATTAAAGAAAACTCTCAGCAAGAAACTGATTGCAATAAATTCTTAAGGCCTTCAAGAGCCCATAAACACACACAAAAATATGTGGAAGGAGATCAAGTTTCATCTATAAAGCAACGAAACCAAAATAAAGCAGGCAAAAGCATGGAGGGTCTAGACTCCTAAAACTCTTTCCACAGTTCAGAGAGTTTATCCTTCCTGAAGCAAACCACTCTGCCATTGATCAAAAGCTACACGCACATCTGCTATTAAGCTCAAGGAGTAAAGGGTCACTGGGCTACAGCTGATTGATATTCTTCACCCTCTCCTGCAAAAATCCGATCTCCCCAGAAAAATATGGCTGACATTTAGAGTATACACACACTGTGGTATTTGCTAAGGTTTTAAACAGTTATGAGTCTCAAATTCTGAGAAAGCGGCTTTTTTTTTTCCTGAATGCATTTTCCTGATTAGCAGAGAAAGGAGAAGCCATATTCTTAAAACTTATGGACACACTTAATGTATTCCAAGCCTCACCTATTATACAAGGGAAAACTGATTGCTGCAACGTTCAAGTTCCTTCCCCCTCTGCACAGCAGTCTAAAACGGCAGGTGTTGAGAAGCACTTCTCACCCTCAGACCTGACTGTCAAATATAAGCCTTGGAAAAGAGCGAGAGGTGAAGTGGGAAGACACTGCATGGCTCCTCTTTGTTTTAGGAATTTCATCGCTTCTTTCATGTGGCTTTGGGTAGCTTCCCTGACAGAGGCAGGCAGCAGAAAGGTCAGGTTTCTTCCTACAGCCCTAACATTCAAAAAAGAATAGTCAGACACTTAGCTTCACTTTTCTTACAGTGGCTGTAAAGCTGTTCTATGTAACATAGGAAACGTTTTTCAATCTATTTAAAGAAAGCTTCCAAGAAGATCTCTTAAACGTCACAAATTGTTACACAGTATTGTTAAATTGAGTCTCGTGAGACTAAAGCCATTGAATTGTAAATCTGTGATGTCCAGAACAGGAATAACAGGCAGGGATGCAAAGTTGTCTTCCTTAAGTGTGGACGACAGGAGCTACTGTACCTTCTGCTTAGCTCCCAATTCCATTCCTCCAAGCATGGTCCCACAGGTAGCATTGATTACAGTGTATTTGTTACAGGCGACTGACAAGGAGCATGTAATGAAACATCAGGTTCAAGAGAGAAAGGAGAGAAAAAGAGAAAAAAGAGAGAAAAAGATAAAAAAGAGAGAAAATAGATGTACACTGTGGCCATGAATTTTCAGACTTTGCTATCAGACAGAGAGAGTTCATGTTATGAGATCACTAAATGCAATCATGCTTTTTTCTCCAAACCACTCCTTAAAACCTGATTGTGCACCTCTGTCCTGGTTTGGGCCAGGACAGAACCAATTTTCTTTCAGTAACTTTACTTTTTAGTTAAGTCTCTTCTGAGAAGCTGCATTCTCTGACAACTGCGTGTTTTCCAGACAGCAGCTGCTTCTAGCAGTGATAGGCTCGGTGTTTATAGTCAGTGCTGGAACACCAGTACGGATGGTATGCAGAAAGGCTCTTGCTTGTAGTTATCCCTATGGAGACCAAGGTTGATGCTTGCTTCTGCTGACTTTCTTGTGCGCCGGAACTGAAAGAGCAGGGAAGGGGTCACCGCTGCGACCCTGCGGTGGGGAGGAGCGGGTCAGTCAGGGGACCCAGGACTGACCCAATGCAGTATTCCATCCCATACGCGTCATACTCGCTATAAAGCTGAGGGATCACGAGGGTCAATCTCTCTTCTTCTATGGCCGGCGTCCAAGGAGGACTCTGTCCGATTCTTCTGCCTTCGATCCCGATCCATGCATTCCTGAATCCAGCTCCTGCCTGCTGCCGAGTCCAGTCCGGAACTTTCCTGGGGCGTGCCCTGCAGCATCTGGGTGACGGATTCATCATCGGTGGGGGGGAACTCCATATTGGTTTTGTACATATTTGTATATATTTCTTTATTATTTCTTCCTATTATTATAATATATTATTACTGTAGTTAGATTAAAGCTGATTTACTTTTCCAACCCATAAGCCTCTTTCCCTTTTCTCTTCCCTCTGCTCTTTGGGGAGGGAGGGGGTTAACAAAGAGCATCTGCCATCCATTTAATAGCCAGCCCAGCTTTAAACCATGACAACCTCACCAGTTTTCCCCTCTTGGTCCCATTGTTTTTTACTATCCTTTTTATAAACTTTATTGTCTCTAACGCTTTCAATTTTGTTTCCTGTTTACTTATTCTCATTGCTTTGTTTCAGTTTCTTTAAACAAGACTGTTATTGCACCACAGATCTAGAAATCTACATTACAAAAGCATAGACTAAAATCAATCTACAATCTTCTACTTTATATCTAAGGAGAGATTATGTTTAAGGTTCCCAGATAGTTATATAATAATTTTAAGGAGTAACACAACGAGTATATAAACCTCTTGCTAATTTATAGCTCAAAACTAATGAAGAGATGATTAAAACCCGAAGATCGTTTCTATTTTACAATATTTTTAAGTTCCATTGAATCTCCTCTTTTACAGATGCGACTTCACAACACAGCATGATCATTTATAGGGAGCGCAAGGACAGAGACATCTTGTGGTAATAACAAGAGGTGTACAAACAAATGCACTTCTACATACTGAAAACGCCCTTTAGATACATGAAATAAGCTGGGTTGACTACAACTTTTCAAAGTAATTTCAAAACCAACCTTTCAAATTAAAATATCAAAATGCTTCACTGATAAAAGAGTTTATCGTTTTAAAGAATTGTTTGATGGTTTCATTGACCAAAGCAACATTATTGAAATTGCACGTGTGGTAAAAAAAAATTCTGTTAAAGATTCAGCTCTAATTGCACTAAACACAAGCAGCTTCTATAATTTCAAATTACCTCGAAAAGAAATTTAACCAAAGAAACACAAATGAAATAACTGTTGCCTTACAGAAGTATACTTTAAAAAATCCCTGGTAGAGGGGAAATGAAACGGTGCATGTAAATTGCAGCAAGGAAAAGTCAGGACAGATGTTGTTTTTCCCTGTGGTGGTCTCTAAAAAAGAACAGGTCAACATCAGCAGCAACGGCTAGAAGTGACACAGGACCCTCCTCCTGCGGCTGGTCTCCATGCTGGTTTTCTGTCATTCAGTTTCTTCATCTTAAAAAGAAAGGTGCTTCTCATCACCTCCGAGAAATGTGTGGATTTTCTGCTGGCAGCATATTCCTCTACTTCCAACACAAATGGGATCCAGATCACTACGAAGAATACCTTTTCGCTGTCAAAGGCTCCAGTGAGGTTTATCAGGTAAAAATGGATAAATTAAGAAGGGCACTGTTTAACAATGACAACATTGAATACTCTAGAAATGGGAATGATTACAGCATTTGTAAATCTCCAGGAATCTAGAGGAGGCTATGTGCTTGGTAAATAAATGCTGTTGATCAATATTGTTTTAAATGAAAGGAAAACTATATGCATTAAATCTGAGGGATTACAGGAAAACATTTCAGTGCTACAAAACATTGCTCAGTGCTGAGTGACTGAGGGGCCGTGAGGTCCAGAGGGGTTGAACACTTCAGCTACGATCAGCACTCAAGGTCAGACAGCAGCTTTGGAAAAATGTCTCACACCCCAAGCTGCAGCTTTTTACAGCAGCTGACACAGTCTTCTATAGGTATAGTATCCCTGAGTTTACTGGCATAAAAGCATCCATGCATGAGATGCTAATTGTTAGAAGTTACCACAAAAATAGAAAGGACTATCTCCAAAAATATTTGAAACAGATGTTGAGAGCAACGTAAGACATATGACTATATTGCCCTCTGGAATGTGAGAAAACAAATATCTTAGTATTTTCAAATAGAGCACCAAACTTCTGTGAGTGGATTTACTGCACTTTATGGAAACAAGATCTCTTGCATGATACCAGGTTAAGGAAGAACAATATTGGGTCTGAACTGCTGAATGAGGTTGCAGAGTGACAATGGAGGAGATGGCTATTAACTGTTGGAGGACATCAGAGGCTGTTTTGCCAGCCATCTACAAAGTCAGACGTTTGCGGAACAGGCAATGTACGGTGCAGGAAGTGTGCTGCTCCTATTGCCGTTATTTTTTATTACTATTATTTCCTGTCTTCTGAAGACCAAAAATCTTGGCCTAATGCAGCTTTCCAACATTGCAGAGGAGGGAGAAAACAGGTATAGTTCGCTCATTTCTGCTTTCATGAAGTTTTACCACAGCTATTTATATTTTTTAAATACCGTTAAAAGAAACATTTTGGTTCACCTCTAACCAGGAGACAGTCATTTTTCATATCAACAGCTTGATAGCTTGATAGTTTTAATCCAATTCCCAATTATGAGCACAGCTTCAAGTCAGAACACACATATTGATTTTTTTAAAATCAAATATAACAGCTTTAAAAAAGATAAAACTTGGGAAAGAGAAGGCAATTATCCTGTCACCTACTTCGGGCTGTAAACTATGATAACAAGGAAGAATGAAACACAACAAAAAGTTCTGAGATCCACCATCAAAGAGATAATTAGTAAGGAAACAAAGCCAAATTAAACACAGCACTTTTTGGAGCCACGCTCTCCTTCTCTCTCACAATTGTTTTCAGCTAAAGCAGAGCTTTCACATCAAACATAAACAAAAATACTGCCTAGGAAAAATAATGGGTATGGAATAAGGAGGAAAATACCTGACTAATGAAGGGGTTAGGGAAGTCAAAAGTTCCTGAGAAGCCCTGACTGCCAGTGCTGTCCACGGCCAAGGAAGGTAGAAGAATTCAAAGATTTTGCCAGGAAGCACTGCAGGGATGGCTGGCGACAATGAGCTTCTCACCTGGCATGAGCCCAAGTAAATGCGAAGTTTCAGCCATACAGAATAATGATACTGCTGTTAGGCATAGAAATATTACATGCTTGTGAGTTTGAAAACTCTGAATACAGTATATCTGTCCTGCAAGGGAGTTAAAACAGTGACTACTAACTCAGACACGTTGAGACGCTGTAAATTTGACGGAACTGGGGTATTCTGGCTTTCTACTTTTCTACTGCAGAGACAATCAAGGAAAGGAAACTAACTCATGTCTCTTTCAAGGTGACAGAATTCTTTATTTGTGTAACAGAAATGCAGTACATGCAGTATGCACAGTGGAAGACAGCATAACTCAGACCACCGTCGCGATCCAGATGTGCACACCTGCACACAGAGGTACGCACACCCAGCTGGTCACCCTTCCGGCATGGGGTGGTTGTGTCCTGTAAGCGGTATGCTGAGGGCATGTAAGGTGTGAAACAATCTCTCTCATTCCACCTCGCTCACTGAAATAACGTTTGTCTTTTCCTTCAACAAACAGAACAGCTTCTTTAGGACGGCAGAAAGTAATCTGAGGAATAGACACACGCTTACTGCCCTTTGGACTAGTGTCCTGTTACTGCCTGTGCTGCGCGTCCCATTCAAACCACCCTACGTCCATCATGCGTTTTCTGCCTCTGCCTCATTGAAATATTGAGTCTGTCTTTGCTTGGGAATCACCTTCTTCAATGACTGTGCCTTAGATTATTGGTCTCTTTCTTGCCCTTGCACCAAGAGCAATCCAGAGACACTTGCTTCTTGCTTCTACTTGAACACAGATTTAAGAGTGGATGATCTGTGTCCTTTCACTGTTCTCTCCAAAAGAAATAATATTCACAGTAACAGTCCAACTACCTTCCATATTTTTCAGATCAGCAGGGAGAACAGTATTTTGCTGCAAGAACTGGACTTGTCCAGGATTCAGAAGAAAGCCAACTTAAAAGACAGTTCAATGAGAATTGATTACATTTACATTTTACTCTAGATAAGAAAAATCTCCTTTTATGTAATCTCTCAGGAAAAACTAAAGCATAAGGAAAAAAAAAAAGAAAGAACATAATAGCGTCATCCATACACTTCTGCAATGGTTGTAAAGGAACACAGATTTACTCTTGAAAACCTACATCTAGACCTGTATTAAAAGAAACCTTTTCATGCCGATATTTTGTCACAGACATACCACTGAAAACAGAGTATTTCAACAGAAAGTGCAGATACCATTCTGTGTCATCATCTTCTTTAAGTACACCGAATAAAACATTTGCAGGGACATTTTGCAGGGGTGACAGAAAGAAAAAAATCTGAAATATTATTATGGACCTCAAGAGCGTATTGCTTAGGTAAGTACTAATAGTGCTCATTCCCTCACAACTGGTAACCAGGTTCAGAAAAATAAATGTGCTAAAATTACAACAGGTGTATACATGGAACAATATCGTAGCACTGTCAAGGCTGGAGCGAGTAAGAGAAAATTGAGGGAAAAAAATGATTCAGGGAAGAAAGAGAAGCAGAAGACATGAAGCAGAAGAGTTCAGAGGTTAAAAAAACTAACTCTGACAAGAACAAAATACACACACACACCCCCGAATATACTCATTGCTATTGGCTTTCAGGCAATGTGTCAATATTAAAACTTACCTCTACCAACAACTTCTTCTCCTCGAAGGAGTATTTTACCACTAATGCATCTGCTCCAAATATTGCTTGATATATAATCACTTTGCTAAGCTTTCCAATAAAATAGTGTTCATTCTGGGTGGAATGAGGTGTTAACAAATTTTACGTCACAGCTATCACAGTAATCCTACAACCAGCACAAACCTACACACCGCCCCTACTTACGAGGGTCGAGATAAGATAACCATGCATTACTTAACAGTCCTGCTTACCCATCCCAGGTGTCTAGCCACCTTTTTTACAGCAGCAACACCTCGTTGGCTAATATTTGGTGAACAGCCTATTATATCCGACACCTTTTCCGTCATATGGTTGTCTGATGCTGAGTTTAGAGAGAAGTAAAGAGAATGCTGGCTGTGGCTGCATGCCAGGGATGGTGAAATAGCCCCTCTCACCTTCCGTTGCCTGGGATGTCTTGCAAAGGAAGGGACGACTGCATGTTCCCGTGCGCCCAGGTAAGACAGGATTTGGGCATACTATATTTGCATACAAGATCAACCTTAACCATCCACAAGTATTTTAGAGGATAAGTAGTGAAAAGGCAGCAAAAACAAGAATGGCTTTCAGCCGCAGCAGCTGTGCAACTGGAGACAGCAGTGAATGCAGCAGACGGTCCTGTTAACATCCACTGCAGGATGGCTTCTACAGCCTCCACAAGCCTCCACTTGCCTAAGAGTGGTCAGAGAAAGGTGTGTAACCCCAAGTTTTTACCTTATTTGAACCTTGTATGGGTCATTGCAAATACCAGAAGAGGTAAAGTAGTGGATCAGGAACATATCTGGTATCCAGCTCTGCACGCAGATCCTTCCTCCAGGCTGAAACATACTGGTTCACTTCTGGCTGGACAAATTGAGCAAGATTTGGCATAGAACTGAACTAGCACCACCACGTCTCTGCTGTGAATAAAGTGAAACATGGGTTGTGCAGAGTGTAGGCAAAGTTTCCTCCACTAATAGGTTAGAGAACCTGCACGTTTTCCCTGTCACTAGACATCGACTGTTCCATGTTGTATGTAAAGCATTGACTACTGAGGTACTACTCATTTAAAAAAAAAAAACCTAGAGAAAACAACAACTATAAAAACTGCCTATCCCACTGTAAGAACCACATTTTATAGAAATTTAAATTATGCCAGTTGATTTTTTTCCCCAAGCATTTAAGTTGTTATTGAGCAATTTACGTTACCCACCATCAGTTAAATACTAGTTTATCCTACATATCACACCACATTCCTTTTTAAAGTGTTTTGAAACCTTCAATTGCTTAACATGTGCTTTTGCTTTGTAAACAATTACCACAGTCTGGGTAATTCTTCAGTATTCTTGACAGCCAGAGCAAAATGTCTGTATCAATCTACATTTTTTTATAGACCTTTCATAATCAAGAACCTGTGTTTAACTGCTATTTAAAACTTGCACTGTCAAATGCACAAGCTCATTGTGGTAGGCACGGAAATGCTATATAATAAATTACAATCCCCACATAAATGCATTTAATCTTGACTCGGTTACATATACTGTATAAATGACTCTTCCCACTTCCTTTCTCAGAAACTCTTTATATTGTTCTAAGTATACCATTGACAAACTGCTACATAATGCTATAATTAATTTCATGAGGTAAACAGTTGCACAGGACTACTCAAAAAATGTAGCTGATTCCCAAGACCTGAATTTTCATTAATTATTCTAAACAATTTTTATGTTCATCTGACCTCAGAAGCTGAGGTCTATGCTCTAAAGTATCCACACCTCCTGCCCCCCCCAATAAACCGAAAGAGACATTTTTGGAGAAAAATGGTTTGGAGGACAGAAAGAGAAAGCAATCAACCATATCAAAAATTCCAACATGGAACAGCAGATGCCATTAATTTCATTCATTTTGGGTTATGTTTGGTTTCGTACAATCCCTGGGCATGGGTAGCTGTTGCTATATACAGAGATGTTCAGATACCTCTGCACCACAAGCCTGAGACCAAGAGTAACAGAAAGCACATGGAAAAGACCAAATACTATAACAACACCTCATACTTAGCCATGAGGTTTGGCTGGACTAACCTTGGAGTAAGGTGGGATCACGCAGACGTAAGTAGCAAACAGATCCAGGAAAAGCAAGCAGAGAGGAGCTGGCAGTCCTGTAGAGGAGATGTGGTGGCACTAGCTGCAGCTGCCAGCTCTCTACTTCGCTTCACGAAGACAGAAGGGGACGATTTTCTGCAGTGGTGTTTACTCTCAGGGCAGCAGTCTGTCCATAGGTTGAGGTGCTACTTAGATTGCCAGTTTGCTCTTTGGCCATCTGAGCAAGCATAGGGCAGCTCAGGTCGCTGATAATGCATGTCAGTTAACAACTGGAAAATACACTGTGCATTAGTGCCACTGCTGTATGAAATATTTCTAATTGTTTCTGAAACAAAATATATTGTCTATGTTTACAACAAATCAACATCAATACATGCCATTTGTTATTATTAAATACCTCCAACTTACTTACAATTACACTGAACTCAACATGCTATCACTTCTTTAATTTAGAGGAAACATATTGCCAACATACTTGTCACCAAACCACATTAATCTGAGTAATAGTCAAGGGGCAATGTTCATAATGTGACCAATGCTGAGCTAGTCATTATGTCTGTTGTGCATGCCCCAAATGTTTTGACAATTATACCAACATCTCCCAGAGTATCATGCCATAGTTCGTCACTTCTCCTCTTGACACTGCTCAAAGTTTGTACGACTTACCTCAGGAGCTGTGTTTCTTGTTGTGCCTGTTGCCCTTTGTCCTGTCGCTGGGCACCACCTGGCATGGAATCAGTTCATATTTATGATATGCTATGGTATAATTTAGCAAAGAGTAACTTTAAGAATTAGCTGAGGCTACTTTTCAGCTCAACAAATCATGCCTCAGATGAAGATATTTCTGCTTAAGCACTCATGGATGCGCACTGATTGTGCAGCCGGCTCCACTTTGCAGATTAGAAGCAACTATCCCCCATGAAATGGTTAATGTCAAGGAATTCAATAATAGCAAAACTGGTCAGTTAAAATGTTGTAACAAATAACAAAATTAGCATCATGAAAAACAACCAGTTCTTCCAATTTCCAGGTCTCTGAACAAATCCCTGACTGTTGCACGCCACGTTGACCATTCTGTCCTCCAAGTTGCAAGTAGGAAGCTCAGCACAGTTATCAGGTTAAAGCCTTGTGTCTGTTCACAGATACATGGGTGGTATCTCAGGCTCACATGCATTAACGCTGAATGGATGAAACTGCATTTTCCATAGTCAAGCAGAAGAGCCAAAACACAATATCTCATCATCGCCGCACAGAAAACCTTTGTCGTATTGTCAGAAGAAGCCTTCACGGAACCCAGTACAGCAACCGCAGTTGGGCAAAAAAGACATTGGGTTAGGTTTAACCAAGCTGCCGCAGGTGCTTGCAAAAGCACCGGGGTCAGCATGGGCTGCATGGCCCACTCTGAGCTCTGCTTCCCACCAGTCTCCATGCACTACTCTGAAGTCCCTGGAAGTCCCTCTGCCAGGCACCAATGGGGTCGCGGGAACGACTGCAGAGCTTCACCCGCTGAAACTGAATCTGATCTTCCCACAAGCCTGGTAGTTCAAACAGAAAACATAGAAGAAAAGTTTGCTCTGAATGAAAGATGTAAGGAGGGCTGGGGCAGCCTACACCAACCTTACTAAAGCTCCCTCCCACTATCAAATAGCATTAAAATTTCAAATAGGTTTTCTACAAATTCCCTAACCCAAATTCCACAGTTTTCTCCTATCTATCTACTGAGTTAAGCAAGCCTGAAATAATTCATCTTTGTGGTCTGAATCACCTTTGAAGTAACTACCAACAACCAAATTCCCTGGCAGTGTAGTGTGAGTGCAGAAATCAGCATGAGAAGAAACGCATTTTACAGGCAGAGGAGATGGGTCTTTGGATTTAGACTAAAGAACTAGAGTAGCAGACACATGAAAGCTATTCAAAACACTAGTTGTACACACCCAGCTACTATGTTGAGACTTGCAGAAAAGGCAGATAGGAGGATAGTGCCAGGTAAGCAAAAGACGGCAGGCACAAATACATTCTGTTACGTACAGAGCCAAGTTGAATGAGAATCTTGAAACTCAAGAGGTTTCTGCTCGATCCTGAAATGAGTGCCTTGAAAAGAAAGACCACCGATTGCTAGCAATTGCTTTTCGTTATCAGACTTTATTGTTACATAGCTGTCACTACACACTAGGCTGGCACTGAGGGGTTATTTTGCCTCTCAGTCAATTCACAGAATTTCACTTCAACGTTGAGATCATGCGGATGCGTGTAAGAAACATTTTTTAAGAATCAACTTGATCTGATTTCAATTACACTTTTCCACATCCAGAAAATTTAATAAGGAGGAAAGAAAGATTGCTAATGAGAGAGATTTAGTTTGTCTGTGTTGGCTTACAAACTTGGGAACTTCTGACTTGCAATAGCATTTAAAAACATTAATTAATTAACACAGTCATTAGGAAGATGAATATGACCATAGACTTGCATTAGAAATAGTGTGGTCAGCAGGACTAGGGCAGTGATTGTCCCTCTGTACTGGGCACTGGTGAGGCCACACTTTGAATACTGTGTTCAGTTTTGGGCCCCTCAAGACAAGAAAGACACTGAGGTGCTGGAGTGTGTCCAAAGAAGGGCAGCCAAGCTGAGTAAGGGTCTAGAGCACAAGTCTGACGAGGAGCGGCTGAGGAAACGGGGTTTGTTCAGCCTGGAGAAATACAGGCTGAGGGGAGACCTTATTGCTCCCTACAACTACCTGAGAGGACGGGTGGTCAGTCTCTTCTCTCAAGTAACAAGCAATAGGATAAGAGGAAATGCCCTCAAGTTGCACCAGGAGAGATAGGGTATTACAAAAAACGCCTTCACGTAAAGGGTTGTCAAGCACTGGAACAGGCACCCAGGGAAGCAGTGGAGTCACCATTGCTGGAGGGATTTAAAAGACATGTAGATGTGGTGCTCAGGGACATAGTTTAGCGGTGGGCTTGGCAGTGCTAAGTTAATGGTTGGACTTGATGAGCTTAAAGGTCTTTTCCAACAAAAACTATTCTATGAGTCTATGATTTTGTTTATATAAGGAATGCAAACACATTCATAAAATGCTTAAAAAGAGTCATTAAAAATTGATTAATAATACACATCAACATGTCGAACAGACCCATTTCTGATAGCTTCCAGATTTTTCACCAAACCAGTGCAGAGACACTGAAAATATCTCTTTCCATTTGGAAATGATTCATTCATAAAGATCATAATTGTATATGACTTAATGTTTTAAAAAATTCCTGCATTGGATATAGAAGATCTACTACACAAAAGTTTTGAAATGACAGAGTAGAAAAGCATGCATAATAATACTGCAATTAAAATATGCCTATCATCTAAAGACTTTAAGGTCTTCTTCATGGCTGCTTGGATTTTCACATCAGTGATGAATTGTACCCATTCTCCAAAACCAAAAGCAGAACATTTTCCCTTAGTTATTAGAGCTCAGACACGTACATTTTAATCACACACCCAGCCCGTCACACACAGCAGAACAAATCTAACCTTGTCCAGTAGAGAAACATTCGTCATGACCAGCCAGGGTGCAGGTTCAGTAATACTTCAGATGAAAAATACAATTCCATAATGGACGTATTTCAAATATGAAGGGGAAGGGCATTAAAACAGAGCATATAATTTTCACGGTTTCTTACTCCTTCAGATAAGCACCTTTTCTTTCAAACAATGATGATTCAAGTAATTTAACAGTTAACATGGAAGTAATGTTCTATACATCACTTTGAATCAAAGACGGCAAAATATCAGTTTTCCTATCCTCTGACATGGTTAGCTATGGCAACTGTCGTGCCTTTAGTAAATGTGATTATAGCAAAACAGAGGATGATAATAGCACAGATATGGTTACCACAAAGCCACACAACAGTTTTAACTCGATTGTTTCCACTTGCTCAATACATAAGTCAATTAAACCAATGTCACTGGAATCAGGGAATATTAATACTTGCCATGTCAGAAGAACAGTACTGTACAGGTAGAACTAATACGATGTGGCTGTACCCGGCAACTAAACACCATATCATGACAGCTCATACTGTTACATCCTCATCTAGTTTATTTTTGGGGTTTCCTAACTTGATCCAAATTTAGATTTCTCTCTCCTTCCTAATTTAAAGTGCTGGCTCACTACAGACCTTTGGAAGCCACAGACTTTCAATGACTTTAATGTCATCAACATATTTTTAAATCCTTGGCTTTTATAATGATGAGAGAAGTCTTCTATCAAGACACATCAATGAGAAAAGTAATTATTCAAAAGGTTACTTGCAGCTTCATAAGTCTGAGAACTACCATGTTTTGCTCTGGAAACACCTCAGCAGGTCAGAAAAGTGTATCATTATCTCCCTTATCAGAAAGAATAAATATCACTTCAAATGGGCAGTGTTAGATGCTGGTAAGATACCTTCAGAGCTCACTGGGACAGCTTCCTCAGGGCAGGCAAAGCACCAGATCATATGACTGGCAGTGTTCATTCCAGGAATAACGAGTGTATCTCAAGTTCTTCCAGTTAGGAGATAGAAGGGAAGAGAAAACCCCCTCCCATTCTGGAGATTAAGGCACTGTGCTAATTGATACAGAGTGTCATTAGTGAGACATTCACAGTTCTGCAAAAGAAGGGAATGTTGTTATTAAGAGAGGATATTTGGAAAAGCATAAGGTTGCATGTTTGTTTTCAGGGCAAGTTTACTCATTCCCCAGTGCAGCTTCTACCTCACTCAGTTTAGTGCAATAAAATTATAGAATGGTTATCAGCAGATTTCTCTCATACAGGCACTGAATAGACAAAATCAGATGCCTACGAAGACAAGACAGAAATGCCACAGACCTTATAAAAGACACTATAAAAGTGAAAATCTTCCCTCTGACTCACAAAACACGCAAGCTGAGGCTACGCAAATTTTGCCAAGGTCTAAGAGGGAAATTTTCTGAGCTCAGCAATGTGCCAGCTCCAGTTCTATCAGATTATCTAAATTTTATTTGCCTCCTGTGAATGCAGATGGTGGCAGCGCACTCCGACCGTCCACTGAAGTCTGGGGAACAGTGAGAAATGTTGAATTTCCTGCTGATACACAGGGGGAATTGCCAAGATCCAGGTAAAATTTACCTAACGTGCACATCTCAGTGCACTATTTTAACATTCTGGGTTCAGCTATAAAATGGAAGAAGAAAATAATAAAAAAAAAAAACCCTGCTTCAGTGAGAAACTGACAAAATGGAACAAGTTGTCATTATTGCCCATGCATGGCACCCATGACATCACTTGAGAGAGGAGAATCCAACAGTTATACATGCAGCAGAAGAAATCCTGGGGCACCGTAGCACAAAGACAAACCAGTCATCTTGACTAATACATGTGGATTTTTGCAAATTGATCTATCATTTAAATTACTCTAGAATTGTTAACAAATTAGTCTTTCCAACAATGTAGTTATAATCTTTGCCTTTGCTAAATAAACACTACATTCATGCCTAACAAGGGAATTTCCATTTTAGCTCTTAGAATAGATGTAATGTTTTCACGTTATTAATGATTTATAACACTTTACCTCAGATTTCACCCATCCTGCTGGTAAAGATTCTTTTTTAAATTAGTTTTTCCATGACAGATGTCTATGCATGACTTTAAAGAGACATTCATGCAGGGGACTGTCATCAGGATATTGGGGAAATATTTTAAATATCTAAAAGAGTATTATCAATGCAACAAAGAAGATCAGAGTAACGAATGAAGAAACACAGCAGTGGAACCAAAGTCTATTTTTCATTATTAGAAAGAAATTCCAGTCCAAGCATTCCTGGTATTTTCAGATGTTCTCGACCCAGTTTTAAAGAAGCTATTACATACCCTCAGACTTGTAAAATACCGGAATTCTTACACAATTCTGGCTTGGGTATCTTTAGACTACAGCTCTCCTGAGGAAATGGAAAGAGAAAACAAACTCCCACTTGCTTGCCCAGTACAGTAGGACTTCGGAAACTTAGTTTAAGAACCTGCTCTACTCTTCTGTTTTGTGGCCATGAGCAAGTCAGGTAGCTGTTGTGTGCCAAATTTGTCCATTATTCTGATGAGTTTAAAAGTTACAAAAATGGAGGCTATGTAAACAACACCCGCAGGAAGATAAGTACTGGGCAAGTACTATCCAAGAAGATATCAGTAACAAAGCAAAACCAGAATCTCCATGCAAGAGCTATTAAAAAAAATCCACTAAAAAACCCTAGACATCACTCCTTTAAACCAAATACTGCAGAAAATTTAGGATGCAAAATAATTATTTTAACTAGTAGTAACCATATCCTAGAAAAATAACTACTATTGTGGGTTTAATTACTTCAAGTTAAGAGGTATGCATCTGCAATCTTTTTTTTTTTCTTGAACTCTTTTCTTGCTGTGTTTGAACGAAAATGAAATTTAGCATAATCAGGTACAGAAGTACTGGAGAAAGACAGTGATGTTTGAGTCTCCCAAGGAAAGCATTCCATCTGACTCTATTGCCAGAACAGAGTTAATATTCACCTATGAAGAACTAAGAAGCCCTCTACAGCACTGCTGATGATTTTGTTCTCCTTCCTGCCTGGCCGGATTTTTAATTAAACAAAAACTTTCAAGAAACTTATTTTCAGAGCCTATTCTTCTGGTTCTCTGGAACGACAGATTAGCATCACTCCACTTACTTTGTAACAGTACTAGCAATCAATGAAACCAATTACACTCATAATAGAGTACACAGAGAAACAGAAGATTTGATGACCCTTTAAAACTTCAATTATCCTTGCAGCTAAATAATATTACTAAAACACTCCATCTATATTAACGATTTATACTGCTGACCAGTCCTACTGTGCTTAACCACTTGCTGCGCTAATCAGACAGGCCACCTGGTGTTTCTGGCTTTTCCCTCATTTGGGATTACAGAACATTGCTGTCACCTAACAGGCTTTTGGTGGGTAACAACAGGTAGCAATGTGCCCGTAATTTTGGTTTTATCAGAACACAGTTTTCATTATCTGGCCATAACGAATACCATGAAAACAGTATTGATATTAAAATTGCACAGGACATGAACAACAATTCTGGACAAGCAATACATTTTCCATCTTCATTTAAATGTAAACAAGAGGTTACACAGGAGGCATCACTGACGTCTATGTTCACCTGAAAGATCTACATCTTAGAATACCTTTGTGGTGGTTTTTACCACGTGAACCTGGGAAGTTTAAGCAATGTATTTGTTGCTTTCCATACATCACGAACCTGTGGCAGGACCACCACAGAGGCACTCAACTTCCTGCGGACAATAGATTAATGCCTGAAACAACTGAAAGGCCAGCTTCATTTGTTCAAAGAACACACCCTCCTCCTTGCCAGCTCCTTCCCCTTGCCTCATATGTCCACAGGAGCTCCCAGATCACTCAACAGGTGAACCAGAACGGGTTTTAACTGGCAGCCTAAACTGAAGACCACCATCTGAGATTACCAGGGCTCTTTATGTAGATTTGAATGCCACTTCTTCATGTTATAAGCGTCGAAGGAGGAGTCAGTAGTTTCAAGATGCAGGGTGCACACAAAGTTATTGTAATGTTTAATTAATTCCAGTCTACGTAACAACGCTTGTTAATCAAATCAGAATTTCAAACTGTGTATACATTTGCATACCTTTCATGACCACAAAGAAGCAAAATAATAGATTGTTTAAAGGTGCGTTGTTGCTTGGAGTTAAAGAGTGATGATACAGCGTTTGTGATGAACAAACCAAGCATTATTTACAGCACTGAATTTATTAATAACTGATAACATCCATGCCCATCTTTATACTGGCAGAATTTCACTAAATACTAATTACCTTACAGAATTATTTGTCAACTGAGAAGTTTTAAATTGTTGTTTCTCAAAGTGCAATTTGTACTGCCATAGTGACTTCAGCTACTTGATACATTTCTCTTGCTCCAGACAACCTTAAAAACCCACACAAACGCTAAAAATTCAAGCAAGAAGCATTAGAATTTTCAAACTACCATTATGAAGAAGAAACCAAACAGAACAACTTCTGTGTTTGCCAATATCACCAATTATGGGCAGGAAACGACGGGATAGCAAAGCTGCTCTCGGAAAGACAAGGTAACTGACAGTAAAACCAAGGAGGCTGGCATGCATATGCAGCACGTCTGAAAACACAGCACGGGCTCCAAACACCAATTCGGAGCCAAGAACAGAAGGGACTAGTGAAACAACTATGCTGACACAGTCTACGGACAGCATCTTTTTGTTTCCATGAGAGCTTTCAATTTTTATAAAAGGCGTGTGCCAAGGTCTGTTGCAAAATGCAGTTAGAACTGTTAAAATTCATAGGTGATTTTTCCCTGACAATGAGATTTTCTTATTTGTTACATGCAACATAGGACAACTACCCCTCATGAAAGAGAGCGTCAATGAGCAAAACAGTGCAGTAATTCCACAAGTCCATTATGTTGAAACAAATAAACCTGAAGAGATTAAAACAATAAATTAACCAGTATTCAACAGCTAAGGTTACTAGAAACATTGCATTAGCCAACTGACAGCTGTAGTAAAAGCCAGAAATGTGTCCAAGCACATTTTGCTACTTCACTTATGAACCAGAAGTAATTTCGAGCTAAATGCAGAACATTAATGATTATTCTGAGTTAATGCAACCATGATAATGAGAGCACTTGAAACAGAATGGTGATTGGTACTACCAGAGCATAAAAGGGTGCTAGTAACAAACAAGGTAAGTCATTCTCTCTGGTGGGAGGGAGAGACACAAGTAATTGCTACCTGCAGATGACCGAGTTGTTGCTTGAGATAAATTGTGAGCGAAATGACAACGTATTACCAAACCAGTGTCTTTATCAAATCTATAATTTCAGTATCCAGGGTTACACTCCAGTTGGGCTGGAGTCAGGCTCTCCACTCTCAAGCATGCCCGTGGAAAAGAAAAAATGTTAAGAAAAATGTTCCTTCAGTCAATTATCAGTTGTGTGCAAATTCATTAGAGTCATAACAATCTTTTGTGGTCTGGTTTTATTTGCTTTTCATAAAACATCTCTAAGGCAACCAAAACAGTGACTACACTGTTAAAAGTACAGCCTGGATCCTGCAGGAATTAAAAATAAGTGAAAAAGCCATAACGTAGCATGTCTTTTTGTTGTTGTCTCTGTCAATCGCCTACCGACAGAGTCCTCCATTAAATATACATGTTAAGACTCTTGGAGTACAGAGAATATTAAAGATGTTTACAGCCAGACTCTGTTTTCAAGACAGTTAAATTTACATGTAAAGAATAAACTCTGTACCTATCACCCAGCAGTGTTTCAAAACCCAGGACTCCACTGCAACTTTCATTTTCGGCCTCTTCTGGAAGGGAATGGTTCGGTAAGAGCAAACTGCATGGGAGTTCTCCTCTCCCCAGCTCGGTATGGGTTAACATCTCTATTTTGGTCTATTTATGAATAGTATTTTATCAGCCCAAGAAAACAATGTTTTATGTAATTTTTCCTCTAGCTACAAAATCTCAGTAACCACAAAAGCTCCTTAAAGACTTCTGACATCGAGAAGGCACTCAAAATAATGACTTTCTAACCGGCTGTAGTAACACGCTTACGAGCTTTTGCTTTAGAGCTTTGCAAACAGCTCCAAGGAGTTGAAACACACTTACATATATTTTATTAGAATCTTCTGAGTCCAAAGCTACCTGACAGCTCTGTTTTATGAGAGCTATTAAGTATCAGATACATTACAGCTCTGGCATCTAAACCACTGGGTAAAAAAAGAAGTTAATTTTTCTTAGGTATCCTTGACCTTCATTGGAAAGTTTCCCCAAATACCTGCATGCTGCAGACTCTCAAAGACTAGCTTTGTAAGACTGGCTACTACACTTACAGGAACTACCGTAAATAACTATGAAAATCTCTTCACTAATCACAGTCCTGCTAGGAAACAGCAGGAGGCCATCATATGATCGCAGATCATCAAGCAGGCACTTGTTTAACAGAGCGCTTGGCCTCTGGAGAGTGGTTTCACCAGTCCTTTTGAAATAGTGAAAAATTAAATAAAAGCATGCCATTCTGATTGTAAATTGGCATTTCCTTTGAAAATAAGATATTTTGATAATAAGCAAGGTTGTCCTGAGATTTTAGGCTGACCATGAAAACTACTGAAACTGTAGACTCACTAAGTGGCCTGGAATTAATCATCAAGTGTGAAGTTGCAAAAGGCACGCAGACAAACACATCTCTTTTGAAAACAAAACAAAATCCCATGCTAACTTTGAATGACCGCAAGCCGTCAGGTGTTTGATTTTACTTCAGTTGTGAACAAAATCATCTGTCAGAAGAATTTCCTACAGCCAAAGCGGAGCTTAGTCAGTGCTGACCACGACCAGCCTCACAGATTGAGGTCTGAGCAGCTGCTTAACGCAACTGAATTGGTGATGTGGGTCACAGATCACAAAAGGGACATATTTCCTCATTTTAATTTTTTCTTTTTTTTTCCTCAGAAAATGAAAAATAACAGACAAGAGGGTTTGGGGTTTTTTGTTCCTGCTTCATTTCTACACTTACAGTTTTTCCTGCTGTGCTTGGTCACATATGTGAAAAAAAGCACTGAAGAACAGCACTGAAGAACCAAATGATCAAAAATTCATTTAAAATATGTTTTGAGCTAGGAAAGTTATGTTTTTCCTGATAGAGTCCCAGGTGCCCTCATTTTATCTTTATGAAAAAAGAAACACCTAAAAACTCACATGTATTACATTCAGCCAGAAACTCTGCTACCTTTTATCATCGTTTTCTAACAGGATTACGATGCTCTCAGCACCGTAACTATTATGAGCTCTGATAAGGTTACAGCAGACACCCAGAATTGCATTGGCCATTGTTCATAAAATCTGGCTGAGCTACACACAGCAGAAGGCTGAACCGTGCAGAACACAGACCAGTTTTGATGAGAAAAGAAATAGACACAAGGGAACAGCAAACAGGAGGGTCAGGCAGCTTCATGAAAAGGTCAGGCAGCTTCACGAGTCTCACACGCTTCATCTCAACCGAGAGACCAGTACAAGTGAAGAACAGTACACAAAAAAAGCAGTGTAAGCGAAAAATACTTGTATAGTGCTTTGAGATTTAACCTGGGCACACTGATTGATGCAGGTAGCAATTCATTTTCTGTTTTCTGTGGGAACCTGCTGTCCTAATAACACTGGAACACTAACCACATTGCAGACTTTTAGGCTCTAGTCTGAAAAGAATGCATTCTTCTCTTTTTTTTTTTCCCCCCCTAATCCTGCAGGAACAGGAAATCATTTGGGTAAAGTTAGAGGATGCAATCAAACCTCAGCACTTCACTGTGATTGTTTTTTTAGCATTTATAGTAACATACGCTGTTTTGAGTGGGCCGTCGATACAAGCACAAACTTGGATAAAACCACAAACTTACATCTACGTATTCAATTTTTTACTTAGTTCACAGAAGTCTGGGAATCCCAATGGCAAGACTTTTCCGGCAGCTTCATTTCTGTCCTGACTCAAGGCTGAGCGAGAACCAGATGAAATCTACATGCCACAATAGACTGTTCTTTCTTATTCCAAACCCAAGTCTTCAGAAACTATGGACATTGCTACGCTAACCGATGTTTGTGCTCCTGACACACCTTCACAACAGAACTGGCATGGGTAGGGAAGGGGAAAGAGCAAGTATTGGTTAAAAAAGATGACGTTGACTTGCTGAAATTTTTTAAAATTTTGTAAGATTTTATGAGATTATGTGCTTCGGTAATTAGAAATTCAAAAAAATTTAACCTTAACCTAAATGAAGTATTTCTTTAAATTGGGTGTTCTTGGTTGTTGTTTCAGCTTACGTGATGACCATTTTTGATTAAAATAGCATTAATTCTAGTGAAAAAAGGCACTTGACATCAAGACATATGTAGTATAAGGAAACATATGAGGAATAATGTTCTAAAACGTCTCTTAGCAAGACCCACGCACCTTACAGCATTTAGTTTGGACAACTTTACATATTGTTGTACCTTGTTTGATTCTATCTTTGAGACACAGTGACCTTAGAACATGTGATTTAATTTAGCAGACTATGGAAACTTTGATAGTACTCAGTGAAAGACATAAAGGGATCCACCTCTTACAGAGCTTAGCCTATCCACTGATCTAAGATCCTACCACGCCAGTTCAATGCACTGATGTTTGACAGATGAAACGTGTGAATTGTATCATGAGGGTAATGCAGAAGTCATATACACGCAACCACATTCATAGTCTACTATATTTTTCCTAACTGACTTCAGATCTGCTGATGTCCAATGCTGTCTGTGTCAGTCTGCTGCTTATACAGCCGATGGCCTAAAGGACGGAGTTTCTTACTGCGGATAAATCATCGTGGAGAACTGTAGAAAGATACCTGCACCAACTGAAGTAGAAGAAAAAAACATTACAGGAATTGGGAGATACTAGTATTTCCTTTTTCTCTTTACCCTTTCAAAGATTATGACCAGAAACAAAACACTGCAATGAGACTTACCCTTCCTTTACACAGGTCTTCGTTCACACTAGAAGGAGGCAATGTTATGTAGAGACAAACTCATCACCTTCCCAATACTGCTCTGCCCCTAAGGCTTGTGGAGGTTAACAGAAGACGATTTCAGTGACATTGACTTCTGTCCGGGTATATTGCATCATATTAAAAGAGCCTTATTTAAAAATAAAAAAAAGTACATCAAACTACTTAAAAATGTTTATTTATCCAGCTTAGAATACTTCACTTGTTCTGAAATCTTCCACTTTACAAAGCGTTTTATCAAGATGACTCCTGAGCAATGAAAGACAGTTGTTTTTACAAGTAGTGCAGCCCAACAGACTAGAATACAAATAACCCTTAGGAGTGCAGTGCTTGTAGGGAGGTGGGAATAAGCCTTAGAAGAGACAGCACATAAGTTTCTCTGTCTGAAGTTGCTCAGGTTTGCCGCTCTGTCACGACTGCGCTCCTCCCCTGTTTCACTTTTTATTCTCTGATTATGAATGCACTTGTCAACATTTAAAGAGCTGTTATCTGTAATTATTGACGACAGCTGGAAGGTGTATTGAACTCCTCTGAAATAAACTAATTAAGAACAATTCCAGTGACTAAAAAGCATAAAATTCAGCACAGGCTTCTCTGAAGCCAACACTAATAGACAGAAATCTTACACAACCTTCCCCATCCATTATTACTCCTATCCTGCTTCAATTAGAGGACCCACAAATGACTGAAGAGGACATACGTCGCTGGAACTGCAATCTGCTTTTTGGAGGTTGGGCATAATTGCAAGCCAGCAGGAAGACTGTAATGAATGTAAGAAGGAAAAAGAGAAATAATTCCGTGCCATTATTAAAAATCATACTAATTTACAAAATCAGGTTTAGCACTAACTCCAATATTCCAGAAAGACAACTGAGTTCTTATCTCCAACTGCTACAAAGTCTGATGTCCAGACAGCACCTTATCTGCATGTATACATAATTAATCAAAACACTATAAAGCACACATGGCAATAAACAGCAGACAATCTTGCTCTCCTCTACACTAAGAAATGTATGCACCGCTAAGAATTTTACTGCTAAGATGTTTGCAAAAGCCTCCTTATTTGCCAGAGAATTTAGCAATACCACTAAAGAGCTGAGATGTTTGGCAAATGAGTAGGGCTTTGGAATTCAAGGTAATGACGCTTATCCCTAGCAAAGAGAAAACGTTCAACATCGCAAAGTGACCTTACCTTCAACAATAACAGGCTAAGTTACTAGTTAGTGTGAGCTAACCAGATCATTCTGAAGGTAAACACATTGGGGTAGAGATGAAACCAACACACCAAAACCGTTAATAATGGCTATTCAAGCCACAAAACAGATGAAAAAATTAATCACCTGAATTGTGCACCCAGGAAAGAGTCTACCGCAATACCGAAAGGCGTGCTCAGTTAGTCTCGGAAGGCAGAGCAAAAGGAAGAGCCTTTTGCAGTAAAGTAGGGAGGACTTTCTGTTCCACACAAGATTAACGACCGAGTCACAGGAAAAAGCTGAAGTTAGACTAAAGTCTAGGACGAATACGTCAAACACCAGTGTAACTTGGGAGTGTATCTATCTTTTGTGTTTTTAATTAAGGCCAGAGTTGGGGATACATCTGCAGCATGTGGATTTTCCATCCAACTGAAACTACGCACGATGGAAATCATCACAACAGTACCTATAACTGATACGGCTCTTGGGTTACTCTTTCATCCTCACCCAACACACTTAGTAAACTAATGTTCTTTAGTAGGCTTAACTCCAACCCATTAAATAGCAACCAACACATTTCAACAGTACCAACTTCCCCTGCCTGAGTATTTTTGCTTCCCAATTCCAAACAGGAGGAAAACCCACTTATTAGCAGTCTGTCTCCTCCTTGTAGAGCAGTGCTGTAAGGTTTCAGACAATCTATGGGGCTCAGGGAAAAAATCACCTGTGGTGAATTTTCAAGACCATGTGTCCTACAGTAAATACCGTATTCTTAAATGGATGCATTGATAACTGCTTTCCTAGACTCAAAGTTATTTCCTCACTTTTTTCCTTAAAACACATATATTTATGATATTATATATAGATTTATAGATAGGAAAGATATGTAGAAAACTAACTTTTTTTAGCATAGCATCTGCATGCATAAACATACAAAGCTGCAATCAATCTGTCTTTCTCATACAATGTCTTAAGAGAAAGCAATAGAAGACACATTTACCTACTTGTCACAAAGTTTCTTGGTAAATAGAAAGCGGGATGTATAGGCAGTGATTAGGTCCTACTTATATATGAAATGACTGCTGTGAAAAAGGTAAGCATTAAGTGGTTAAAGGTCATTTCTCCAAACATTTCGACAGGACGGCCTCTTTGAGGTGGTGAACATTACACTTGTTCTGTTTCCCATCTATTCATGATGTAATTTAAGTGGGATACTTGTTGACAGACTTCAGATTCGTATTTCTTCGCCTGAATCAAAGCACCGCTGATAGTACAGTGCGAAGAAATAAATCTGTGGAGAATCTGACTCAGTATTACAACACGTAGAATTTTCCTCAAACTGTCAAACTCCTCTGCAGCCCCAGAACGTTCTTTAACAGCTATGGTCTACTCTCACAGTCAGGGCAGGGATGTACCTTCCTATTTTGGGACAGGGAAAAAAAAAATCCACCCTCTAAGATGATTTTGTCATTCTGACCAAGGAGACAAGCCTTATATGTCCTGAGTTCTTCAAAACTTACCAACATAGAAGAAGCCTGAATGAGAAAAAAAGATACTCAGCACACAAAATGTTTGTCACATCAGTGAAATCAAATCTCTAGGTGTTCATGTCACAAACAGGGATTAAGAGCATATTTTCTTCAGGAAAACATGGCCACAGCTGCCATCTCATTTCTGGCCATAGGTACAAAATAAGGAATTCACTCGTATCTTTCCCTGCTGTCATGATGCTGGCCCTCATGAGAATGAATCTACATGAATAACAATTTGGAAACAGTGACACTCTTTGCTGCAGTGTAATACCTCTGAGATGAAAAAGTTTCCTCTAAAGAATTAATGCTTACCACTTTCCATGTAATCTGTAAGACTAACTTAAATAAAAATTACTGTCTAAATAAGGTGGGCAGAGATGAAGTTCAAGAGTTTTCTCCTGTATGGAAAAAAAAAAAACATAATGACACAATGTAAACAAATGGAACTGACTTCCATCTTCCAGTTGTTTTAATAGGATCACAAGAATTTAAGACACAAAGTAAGGTTAATTTTAATAATAAACCAGCTAGATTCATAGAAATTAGATATTCTATCTACAGCAATAGAAATGAAGACTGGCAGACACATAGAGGGCGATATAAAAGAGGTATATTGATTTAATTTTCTTCAGAATTAATATAGAAATATATGCATCTTTGTAAGAACTACATACATTTTATTTAGATAAAGGTAAGCAATGAGAAAAGTACGATTATCTACCATTGCTGAGAAACAAAGAAGGGGCAATATTAACAGTTACGTTCATTTCATAATTTTCTGTCTACGGCAATTAAAACAGCTAGCATATTAGCAGTATAATGAATCAGTACATTCATGTTAAGTAGCCTGCAAATGTTTCAGTCATTGGTTCTGAACTAATTGAAGTTTCTGTCTTCCGAAGTTCTTCACTGCTGTGGTAGATGATCAAGCAAATCAGAGTTTGGCATAATCCTTCAGGATCATTTCCAATTTCTGGCTCAGCATGATGTTCCCCTTCACTTTCAGTTTACCAGAAAAGAATGCCTACAAAAAGCAGAGGAGGGGGAAAAAAGAAAATATTCAACTGTTCACCCACAAACCAGAGAGTTGCAAGAACCAAACAAGAAGCCAAAGGCAAGTGTGACTACTAAGCGCTCAGGAGAAAGCCTTCAGTGTGCAATGTCCATTGGTCATTAACAGAAAACCACCCAAGCTCAATTTTAATGGCACCCAGAATCACAGTTTTCTATCTGTAGTGCAGGCAAGGCCAAGTCGATTATTCAAGGGAAAAAAAATAAATACAAAGCAAATTCAGTGGATCTCCATTTCTTTTCTATGTATAGCAGAGAGGACTTCTTCTGGTATAAGACAAACTTCTTCACAGAAGCTGGTGGCAAAACTTCACCAGGGCACAAAAATACAGCTCCCAATCCCTACATTATAGATATTCATACATCCTTATATGAAATGAGAAAATAGAATGAAAAGGCCATTTAACAAAAATTAAAGGCCTACTGAAAAGGTCAGCTACTCACTCAAACTCACAACAAATCCAAACAGGAACCTGCACGATATACATACACAACACTGGCTTTATACCTAGCATATTACAAGAAATAGGAACTAAACAAGATTTCTCTGCATTTGCAGAACATAGATCAGCCAGTATTTTCACTGAAGTGCTGGTATATTACATTTTTATTGTCCCTGCTTCAAAGAGCTGTATACCCCATTCCAATCAAGTTCAGTATTTTTTTTAAAGTAGTTTTGCTTCGCTGTGTCTTTGCAATTTGAAAGCTCTTTCAAAGTTCTGAAACAATGTGCTTTTGCATAGTTCCATTAACTTGAAATACATTCAAACAAGGAACAGAGAGAGGCAGCAGAAAAGAATTTGAATAGATGCTTTGAGCTTCTTTAGATTAAAAACTTCACAGAAACTCAAAGGAAATACTAATGCCTAAGAATAGATAATGTTCCTGAATCGCAATCACTGTTCTTTCACATTCTGAAGATTACACGTCAACATCTTGTTTGTTTATGCTTTATGCCTGCTATATACAGAGGGTCACAAAGGATTTACTCATGTGGTACGCAGGACTTACAAAAAACATCTGCCACCATCGTTAGCCTCCAATTTTACAATCAGTCTCCAATAACTTCTGCTTGGGATCAAAGAAAAGGAACTGCTTGATATATGTTGAGCTTAATTAAAGCTTTCATTTGCTCAAGCTTTAATCTGTAAGCTGACATATTAAATTTGTGACAGTTTAATTTACTTTTACACATGGCATTTTTATTATTAAAATCAGTAGTTTGAAGCAGTTGATTACTCCAAGAAGCTGTAAGTGCAGACGCAGATTACAAAGCTTTCTTAAATCTTTCCTTCCATTAACAATCTACTTAGTCTGGATGAATTTTGACCAGTTTCAATGGATCTACATGCATGCTTTGTCTCAGATTTCTCTTTGCTGCAGTAGCAGCACTAAACTAGAATAGTGCAACAAATACTAACATCCTGCAAGATGAACAATCAAAACAACCTGAATGATCAAACTGACAAACCCTAACCTTGCAAAGGATATATTGTGGAGTGCCAGGAAACAAACACCTAACTTTGTACTGTCAGGCTTTATGTCATTCGAGGTATCTTTGTCTCACTATGATAAAGATGGCATAAATTCCTCATCACGTCTTCTGACTAATTCAGTATAAGGTAACGATGTGCTTATACCTTATCTGGCTCTGGTTTGTACTGCCAAAACATCCAGTATTCTGGATTTTGGAATGCAAACAGTCATGAACCAGAGCCTGATTTAAGGCAAATAATATATCCCCATGTAAGTGAGTATGTCTGTGACGCACAGGTTGTACCTTCTGGGGGTTGGTCTTTTGTTGCACCACGTCCATGAAATCCTCATCTGAGAGAGTGAAGGTGGTATCAGCAGAACTTCTTGCAGGTCCTTGATACACTGCTCCAGAGCCATTCTTTAAATCAATTGCTGAGAATAAGCAGCAAAGATAGTTTTATTTCAAAATAAAGATGAAATTTTCAGTCTAAAGAACACAACTTTCCTTACCTATTATTATGAAGCATTCAGTCTAAACATAAATCTTGAGCTAACAGCGACTTACAAAATGAAAGGGTTTTAATTCTTCTTTAATGAAAGAAAACAGTTGAGATTAGAATAGAAAAAAAATATTCCTGTACTAAGGAGGCAGTGGTTTACAGCAAGGACTGCCATTTAAAAATCTTGCATAGATGGTAAAAACCATTCTAAAACAACACTTAATATTCACAAGATTTTAATTAGTGCACTTGCTGCAAAAATGTTAAAGTTGGTAATAAAGCTCTAATGTTTTAAATCAGCATCCTGTATTCAGAGAAGGCAAATGTGGTGGTGTTCAAACACGCTGCTGTATTTCACCTGTTTTGCCCCACAGGCAATACAGTCTGTTTTGCTTGACGCAGAGCATTTAAAGCCTTGCCAAACAACTGTCTTTCTCTCCTGGAGAGCCAAAAAATCCTCAAAGTATCTGGAGCTTCAGTGTTTTTTTCCCACACCAAATTACCTGCCAAGATAATCTTTCACAAGGCTAACACTATTAGGTATCGTGTCACTTATTTAGAAGAATATTTTGACAGGATGTGCTCTGCCAAATCATTCTCAGATTTTGCAAATTCCAAGTCTTTCCCTTTACACCTTTCCCTCTTGGTCCCACCCCGCTTTTTAGGCACAAGAGAAAATCATTATTGAAGTGGGTATTCCCATAAGGACACAACATTTCTCAAGACAGAATTATGGCTGCCTAGCCAATACTAATACTGTCAGTTGGTTTCTCTTAGTTGATAAATTTTAAGACACTGGCCTACCTACAGAGACTTATTTCTATGTAAACTATCTAAGGTGTAATTTTTCTCCAAATTAATTGTCTGAAAGGCTAAGGTGAACTACACAGACTGGGAATAGCTTTTGCCTGTTTGAGTTAAGTCTTTAATTTTCTGAAATCTGTTCTAAGTAATATTTACCCAGTTGTAGCAAAACTAGGCAAGGCAAATTAAGCGTACAAAGATGCTCAGTGAGAAGTGACATACTAGATTATTATTATCCACTTGATTTTAAGGTAAATCATAATTTCAGGAACAGGTTTAACAGACATCATTAACTTGATGTGGCAAGAGGAGAAAGAAAAAATAAATTACTGAGCACCAGATAAAGAAGCTATACCTTCCATGTTTGTGGATAGAAGCTGTTTAACATTCTTTTGATCCAAAACAACTATTATATAGTCTAACATCATAAATGAGCCCTTAAGCATTGCTCCTGTAGGTTATGCAGGCACAGACTACTATCTAAAAAAAACCCCAAACATTTATAGAATCATAAAATGCAAATGTCACAGCGGATACCAGCTCTACACATTAAGTTAACTAAGCTTAACTGCCAATATGCAATATTCAAATGCTAGCAATGTTACTAACCATACCAGTGTAGCAAAACTGAGCTCTCTGTGAGCCAAACAGCACTGATCAGCAAGCCTCACATATAAATTCACAAAACACACACATGGTTTTCTAGGGTGCTTACAGTTTGTTTTTTTTTTTTTATTTACTTCTGGCCCTTAGAAATCAAAAGAGCATGAGTCCCCTTCTTCTGCTTCATTTTGTAACGCATTGATTTTTTTGGCTGTTCCCAGACTGTTCCAGAAAGAACACAGATTCTGAAAGCCTACCATAACATCTCCCAAGATGCAATAGACGCTCTTCTTCTCTACCAGGCACTGGCTGGAAAAGCAGTTTTGATATATCACATTGATAATACTCATCCATCAGTCTCAGCAGAGTAAATTTCAGATGACAAAAAGTTAGAATTAAAAAGGTGTAGTGACTCAGGCAAGTTCTAACAACTTACATGTTTTAATCTGAATATAATACATACTTCACACTGTCACAGTCTGTGTTTTCCTCCCCCATTTCCTATCTAAGTCTCAAGAGCATCACTTATCAATCTATGTCCATAATTAACTGTAAGCTCCCAAACCACAAATATGCCTGTAAACATTGCACAATCATGGTACCATGTGCAAAATTATTATGTTTAATCACGTAAGATCCTTAATCCATCTCAAATTACAACTTATTAGAAATCCTAAAAAAAAAGATGACCAATCGAACAGTATTTTCTTTTCCCAAAAATATGAAAATATCATTTCCATTTCCTCTTTATTCTTTTTGAAGACCATTAAGATTTTTGCTATTTGCTAAGGAAGGAAAAAAACCCAAACTAGACTATCCACAAAAGCGAAGATCTTTGTGACAACAAATACTGTCTTTTTCACATAAACATGAAAAGACCTTCTACTATTACTTGACCCATCCTGTTCTTAAGGTTTATAATAAATGAGTTCTGACATCTCTAATGCAAGCAATCAAAAAAAAAAAGCCACCTAAAACCTCAAAGGAACCAGCAGGAGAAAATGAAATCCCAAAACTTGACATGTGAGCCCTAGAGTGCGTGAATTCTGGTGAATCACACCGGAGAAAGAGCGATCCAAAACACACCACATATTGGTATTTTAAAGAGGCAAAGGGAGTAACTCCCCTCCTTACAGAGAATGGAATTCCACCCTAAAAACTTCCTCATTCATTTTTTTGCAGGCGAAAAAAAAATATTAGAAACATATACAATCATTTTTCTTGCCTTCTGACGTACACCTAGCCTAAGAGTATTCAGAAGACAACTGACACTAAAGTAAAGCATTGGCACACGAACAAATGGATATAAACTAGCAATGATAGAAATTACCCAAATACCAGAACAGATTCCAACCATCAGAGGAGAAAAATCATAGCTTTCCAAAAATGACGAGAAGGTGCCTTCTTGTAAAATACAACTTAATGAGATAAAGCTATTTGACACAGCTGCCAGCCGCAGCAGGAAATGGTCTTGATGCAAGCCTCTTACACATATCTCCTGGATACATGTCTCTATGGTTATAGCTACCACCTCACCACTGCAGCTTGCAAGCTGCACTATGATTGCAGCAGCCAGCTTGATAATAACTTGGTACCGACGAAGCTGTGTCAGTGCCCAGGCAACTACCGCACGCGCTGCTACTGTGGCTCCACTGCTAGCAGTAGCAGATGAGTAGCCTAAACGTATCTCTAGTGCTCCTGAGAACATGTAGCCCTCCGTGGCTGCTACAGATACAGCTCTTCTCCTAGCCATTCACATGGCTGATCCACTACATACAAAAACAGAAGTTTGAAAGACGGACGTTGTACTCCTCAATACTGTGTGTAGCAACACAAATTAAAGTGAAAGACCCTTTTAAAAATCAACCAGCTTATTAAACATGTAAAATTTTAGTATTACACACCTGGCAGGAAAGCAGAATCAAGCATTTTCAGTGGAAGAAACAGTAGCTATCCCTGAAATTTTTGTTTTAATTTGTATACATGTTATATTGCAGTAATTAAATATCTGTGAATTCTTATAGTCCATAAGATGCTGTTGTAAGAGACATACTAAGGAGGTTAAAAAAAATCATATATATACAGACTAAAACACTAGACATTGACATTCTATAGCAGGTAACCAAACAGCCTAAAAATCTAAGATTTCAGGCAGAGGTTTTGCTTTGCTTTCAGAGAGTGCCTTACCATTTCTAGAAGACAAATATTATGGGGTCAGACTACTTTTTGTTTGTTTTGGTTTGGCTTTTATTCTGCTTTACATAGGGTAAGTAACTGCAATACGAGATTCGCCCTCGAAGCAAACAAACAGAGAATCACCCACTCGTCATTGCCTGAAGTCATACTGCATCACAAATTAAGCAGTTTTGCTGTAATTTGTCAGACATTCACAATCAACTGCATGTAATGATTTCTCCCCAGTTGTCCTAGCAAAGGTTTATTCTTCTGAGAACTGGAAAGGAACAGAAGCATTTTCTGCCTCCAGCAGTGCCTTCAGAAGCGTGATGAAAAGCAACACACGGGGTAAACTCTAAACTCTTCGGAGTACCATTCTAAAGAGTCATTAACTATCCGCTAACAAATCTCAACGGCAATGTCTTTTCTCTGTTGAAAGAGAAGCCGAAATTAAGCAGCTCAACTGTAAATGAAGATAAATATTTTATAACCAATGAAAACAAAGGCAACTGTTGTATAGAATAAATATGCAGGAGAGAGCAAAGCATGCTTTAGGTAATGAAGCCAACTGAAGAAATCAAAGCTGGGGAGGTCCTCAATTAAGAATTTTGTTTAAAAATATCAAAAGATAGCTGCACTACCACTAAACTTATTCCTTAGGTTTTGATATTGCCAAAATCTGTACTGCTTTACCTACTAAAGAGGATTTTCAGCATCCTCTTAAGTTAAAACAGTTTGCTTTATACAGAAATATCACTAATTAAGACCAGTTGTCAGTGGCAACAGTTGAACACCGTTTAGGCAGCAAATGAGCTGTCCAAAATGTCACATTCTGAGTACAGGATCAATGGTTCTACACCTCCCCACGGCTTCACACCATCCACAGAGAACTACATAAAAGTGAAGGTCATTGCCTAATCAAATAGACTAGTGTTGCTAATATTAGCAATACCATCAACAAGTATCTCTGTAAAAACAAAAGCTAAATCAAATTCATAAATCCCACTTCATTTAAAGTAACAAACAAAAATCTTGTTCGAAGATCAAAAGTTACAGTTGCAATTAAAACAAAACACTAAAAATAAATATAAACTTTAAAAAACCCTTGTGGTTACTGAAAGTTTGGAAAACACCAGAACAACTGGGTACATGAGAACTAATTTCACAGAGGGGTTAGGGTTAGGGTTTTCCTTAATACTGCTGCTTGCTCTCATTTGCTTTGCTCCCAGATTTTAAGAGGCTCAAGGACATTAGCAGAAGATGCTGGAGCTACAATCATTGAATAAGAAGACAGCAATGAGCTGCAGGGCCCAGATTTTTCTAGTGCTGTCAATTGCTGCAGTTTTCACAACAGCATAAAGCTGCGCGCAAGTGACAAGTCAAGAAACTCAAAGACAGGCCAGCACAACTACAAATTTAATACGGGAAAGAGAACTAGCAGGTAGCCCAAGAGAACCACAAACACTGCCTGTAAGGGCCTGGGAAGCCCTTAGGAAGAGACACCTAAAAAGGAGATAGATAAACAGTTAGCATCAACTCTACACTTGAAACAAAACAAAAAACTCCCCCAAAATCATCTACCTCCTCACATTTCAGTTGTTTCAGCAATAACGTATCAAGAATTTCAAACATACATTGAAAGGGTATGCAATATTTATCCACAGAAACTGAATTCTAAATTAATTTTAATGTCATATTTTCCTTTTTGCTTTAGCGTAGCTATGTATGGTATGGGATTTAGCTCTCAAAACAGCAATTTTACTTTAAGGAAAGAGAGAAAGATAATTCAGAATTGTTATAATCTAACTTAGCATAACATTTACAAAACTGATTTAAAATTACTGTACACAGAACATCAACTAATAATCAGTGGGCCAAATTTAAATGTAGCGTAAAGAAGTGCAATTCCACTGACAGAGTTGACTAGCACTAAAATCCGAAGCAGGCTTGAAACCAGTCAAAACAGTGACACGTACTTAAATTCAAGCTATAGCAAAGGTAACATCTTACTATCATTTTCAGTTTTTAAAGTCAAAAATTGATTTGTCAAAGGCTAAAATTTCTAAGTACGTACAGAAGCTTCCATTCCATTCACAACAGAAGCAGCCAAGCGTTCAAGTCACTAGATGGTATTGTCAGTTACATATTCTAAACTGGCTGTCATAATTCATGTGCATTACAAAAGTCTTGGTGATGACCATATAAAGATCTGTCAAATCTTTTGAGTTACTGGCAATATCTTAACTGCAAGAAAGCTGTCTTCCTTTGAACACAAAGCCACAAACTAAGCTCTTCTTCCACACTCACAATGCAAAATGATGATAGCATCTGGTAGAAAAGACAGTACACGATGATGCTCTTGAATACTGAATAATAATGTATGCAAACAAGCAAAAAGAATTAAGCTGGCAATTGCTTACAAAACTTGAATGCTTGCCTCTGGAAGGTCTTTTTTTTTTTTTCTTACTTTGTGTTGTTTGGGGTTTTTTTAATGACCAGAATAGCATTTTAAAAAATCCCAAAAATAAAAATACCATCATGCAGCTACATATATCCTCCCATTAGAAATCTACCGTTAGAGTTAAATAGACAGCAATAGTAGTATGCTATTATTCCACATAGGGACAAACTGTTGATACTACGGTTGTCACAACTGCTAACACTCTGATAGCGAGTTTACATAAACATTTTAGTATTTTAATATTACAATTTAATAATTTAATTATTAATAAAATTTAAATTATTTCATTTTAATACTAAGCAACTCCTGCTTTCTTTATCCTTTAACTGCTTGAAATTCCAAAGACACACAGAAGTATTCAGAACACCACAAGATGACACAGAAAGTTCTCTGAAAAAGTGCTAAGATATACAAAGGGAGTACTTGCATACCAATATTCCTGACGAGAAAAAACAAGTAACATTTTCTACAGGCACCCTTCTTGTCACCTATGTATTCACATTCAGCATTACATATTTACTACACCATAGAGGCTATTAATTTATAAACACCAGCCACTCTTTTGACACCTAAGCTTGAAGTACCTGACCACACTATACAAAAATTTACAGTAACTTTTCCAAGATTTTGCAAATGTTTCATTTAAGCTCCTAACAGCACTCAGCAACAGGAAATGTTTAAAATATTAGATTGCCTCCTCCACCCTCCATCCCACAGGGAGCTTTAAGTAGTTGCAAATTGGTATAAAAGTACAGATATTGTTCATTGCCACAGAAGCAGAGGGAACAGGACAAAGAAAACTTAGGCCTATTTAATACCTTTTAGCTAGGGAAATAAGCACTGGAAGAAGGCACTACTTCCCTCGCACTGCTTCAGTAGGAAACAGACAGGACAAGCTTTGTTTGAAAACCAGAAAGGGCTGACTCCTGATTTACTGAAAGCAGGACCACTCTCGCTTTGTCTCTGGATACAATGGCAAAACTATCCACCTGTTTCCCTTCTAACAAAACTTGGTCTCATGAGGCAGGTGAGGTCACTGCTCAAGCCTAAATCTTTCAGTGTGCCTCTTCTGCATTCAGCAGTTCACAGATTAAGGTCTTCCTGACCATCACTTACATTACCTTTAGTTACGCATAAAACAATAGACATGACTGATGTAGTGTACAGAATGATTCTCTAACAAACGCAAGTATCCACTTTAAGTGTTTTGGAGTTTAATCTATGCACTTCTAATATATCTTGTAAAGACTTAAGCAAGAACACAGGAAAGACTGCACATAAGCCTTCTGTCCAGGTTCCAAGCATGCCCATCATTTAAAATTACTGAGTGTGAAAGTGGAAAACTGCAGAAGGTAGGAATGATTAAGAGCAGTAATGAGTTTTAAGACAGATCTTCTGAGTCAAATTATGCAGTATTTAGACCCATCTCATTTTGATGTATAGGTGCTCAGCATGCATAATCTACATAGGTATATTCAATACATTCATTCACTGCTATCCAAGTCGAACTCACTCCTTATCCCTCAAAAATTGCTTAAAAGGCAATACAGGTAGAACAGGACTATCTTGATCAATCTACATATGATACTTTTTCTGAAACTTAATAGCAGTCTTGCTACTCAAAATGTCTGCCAGTTAACACTTGGAAAAGAGAAAGTGAAATTATTGATTTCTAAATCTCTTCTGTAAAAGTAAGAGCAGTTTCTTAAATACAATAACCATTTATTGTGAACAGACATTGCAAAGACTTCACAATAGTTTAAAATGCTACAGTCTATGGGACAAAGCACAACGCAAACGTGACCTGACGGTACTACCGACACACCAGTCTCACCCCTCAGCCTGTTAAAGGGCAACACATCTCATCTGTATCTCCCCCAAAACTGTTCTGACTGGATCCAACCGTTGAGACCAATCAACATGAAGCAGTCCAAGGGACAGACTTGACCCCAAGACTTGCATTTCTTCACAAAAAAGCGAAGGCCTGGAAGTTACAACCTGACTATGGCTGATGCCTTTGGAAAAACTTTATACTCTACTAATAGACCATTTAGGACACCTCAGCAAAAAAACCTGAATCACTCCAAAGACAATTAAATATATCCAATTACTACAATTAGACTGCTTTTTGCAAAAATACATGTCCTTAGAAACTGAGCACAGGACAATTTAAGAAGAGAAGTTTTTTGAGGAAGTAGTTTTGCCCCCATCAGACCATTCCACATACCTGTATAATCCACTTTACCAGAAAACACTTCCCCTCTGACTCATTGCTATTACAAGCCTTAGTCTCTCTTCATCAACCCAGTCCTGTGCTTACAGTATGGGTAAGCATCATTATACCTTCATTAAACCTTGCTCTCAGAAAATCTGAATCAAAACAAACTGGGCTATATTTTCACTGAAGTGACAAGAACAATGCAGTAGAAATAAATACTTATTTGTTTTAGATTATTTAGTGCGTACATCACCAGCAGACCAATTACTGTAACACATTGCTCCTAGGAGGTTAATTTCACCTCCTTTTGTAACTGCAGTGGTGATTCATTCTGGAATACGTAAACAGAAATGCACTGAAAGTCCAGAGGATGGTTTGCCTATGCCTACATCTAAATAAGCAAGTTACAGAAGTATGTTCCTAGAAAGGTTAGTAACTGCCATTACAGAACTTTATCTGACTTCCCTGCCACTTGTGCATTCAGTACGCACTCAGATTTTTAGGTCCCAGTGACTGTTCTTCTACTACCTTATGTTTATTTTCAAGATATTAGTTTAATTAGAATGAGTATAATTAATCTCGCTTCATTTAAAGACTGCATCAGGGCATTTATATTAAAGCTACAACTTACTCCACTGCACTGCTGTTTTTCCATCTTTAGTGATGTCCCATTGGAATACAGCATTCACTTTCTTTACCAATTCATTTCCAAGCTCTTTTACACGACGACCAATTTCCTCAAACACAAGGTCACTCTGCAGTCCTGCAGTCTGGAAAAAAACAGAGTATGAAGAATTTAAAATTGAAACTCCATTTAAAAAGTGCTACATATGTCTGTTAGTTCAAGCACTGTGTCCAGAAAAGTCTCTACTGCAGAGCTATTAAATGCAACTGAGATTTCTTCCACCACAAACAGTCACCTCTAGCAACTGTCAGCATTGAAGAGTACATTTAAGCAGAAAATGGTTCATGGACTCTTTCTTGAGAATTATTTCAAATCTTGCTTTTTGCAGTTTTTGCCATTTAGCACTACAATTTAAGCTATGTTTCATAATCAGGGGTCTAGGGGCTTCTAAATTGCCCCTTATTCCCTTTGGAAGATAACAATTGCCACTTCTTCCATGGTGAACGGCATGTTAGTTCTTAGAACACAAAAATGTTTTTACTTTACTTTACATTTTACTTTACATTACTTTAACTTGACATGGAAAATCTTCAAAACATAGTGCACTATGAACACAGTCAGTACTCCAGTGTAGAGACAACGTGTTTTATCATTCAAGAGTGGGATTAGCTACATTTACATTTTCAACTTTTCCAAATACATATTATTTTGCAAGCCTTTAACTGTCTCTCTTTAACAAATACTTGTACTGGAAAAAATGCTATACTTTAAGAAGCTGCCTCGGTGACATTTTTTATCTAACTGAAACTGGAGCAAAGAAGCTCTCACAGCTTCAGTTGTTCTGCTGTACCTACCTGTACACCAGAATGCAATACTCCTCATGCTGCTATCTCTTTTGTAAAGCCTAACGTTTCCCGTTACACACATACACACAACAGGGCTCCCAATGACATTTAATTTGCCAGTCTCCACTCACTCAGGCTAGCTTCCCCTGGTTAATGTCTGCCTCTGTCAGCAAACTTTTACCAAAGCACCTTAATTTCTCAGACTAAGCTTAAAGAAAAAAAAACTGTTCTGCTCATGTTAAAAAAAATTCTCTGTAATTATTTCACTGAAAATTTCTAAAGCTTATACGTTTGAACTTCAAATGCAGATTCTGCAACAGTTCAGAATGTCAGAGGACTAAACACAACCAGCAAAAAGAAACATGTTTCATGTTCCACAAGCTTTATATGAATGTCACTAACTCAGTACTTCATAAACTTCAATGCATTAAAGTTTCATCCTTTGCAAGAAGGAATCAATGGGCAAAATAAGGTATAGTTTATTAAGGCATCGCAATGTGCACCCATGTATTTTAGACCAGGACATCCTCAGCACTGCATGTACAACTCTGTCTTTTGTGGCAAGCCCAGTACCCAAGGCTTAATGTGCGCATGCAGAAGATTTTTAAATATACATATAGGATAAAGTGCACATCATATATTAGGCCTAACCACATGCACAAACAGTTGCCACGGCCTTCTTTCAAAATGATTCAATGACAAAACTGTTCTTTTCTATGAGTACATTATCTCATTTAAATTTGTTCTGTTCATCTAATGCCTTCCTGCCACTCTCCTCACGTCTCTGAAAAAAACAGGAACAACTTACATTGAGCTTCATCTTCAACATCTACAAAATAAAAATAAAATGCTCATTTTACAGGTACAACCCCAAATCATAGGGACTAATTTAAATCTTAAGTTACGTGAGTGCTCACAACTTGTGGCCCTCACTAGTGCATTCTTCACTTGTTTTGTAATACACAACGTGATGCTTATCCTAACAGTTCAATTGGCATTAAGCACTTCATCAGCCATCCTGTGTATCTTGAAATGTCTGTATTTTTCCCCTCAGACAGATCTATGAACCTCTGCATCTTAAACAAAGTGCATGTTCACATCTCTGAACTCATATACTCATCTAAACACTAAAATGAGACTGGTAAGTGATCTGAGTATTTTTCCCATGTTTTTCACAAAAATAAAGCCTAATTACCCTACTTTGCAAGTTGAGACTTCTATGGCTTCCCCTTACCTTCAGAGGCCCCTGAGCAGAAGGCTTATCTAAGGCTGGTACTATATCCACATAGCCCCCTGCAATAGCAACTTCTCCAGTCTCTTTGATCTGTGGTGGGGGAAAAGATTACATTAAAGAGGTAACGTAGTTGCAAAAAGTCAAAACAGAAGAACAACCAAGGAGTTTTCCTTGCATTTTAAAATCAGAGACAAAGAGAAAACACAGAAGTTCCAGAGAGGAAAAAAAACATTCCATAAATGCATTGTAGTCTTGAGGGAAGTTAGTATATTGTGCTTTGCAAACAGCTCTTCAAAGTAGTTATTTGCTTCTTGAGAAATTATACCAAAATATATTGCTGTTTTTCTGTTCACAAAATTGTAGAAAAATCTTATTCATCTGAAAATTTACCTCCAGTGTTACTGTTAATGGTACTTCATAAATAGGTTTGAGAAAGACACTGTTCTAAATTGTTTTTCCTTGAGGTAGATATGCAGTTGTCGAGTTCATTTAGACAGTTTCACTATCTCCAGGTGCCTTACACTGCAACTTGCACTAGCAACAATTTTTTAAACATTGTAAAACCAGAAAGATTACAAGAAGAAAGATGAAAAATACCTGAACTCTCTTTCATTCTCATTTTTTTAAATAGTTAAGTCAGAGAAGAAAAGGAGTTTCATTGGCGTTGTCTCTGTAAAGGGACTGACAAATCATTCTGAGTTACGGCAGCGAACAGAAGATGGTAAAATGATTCACTGACAATGCATATAGAGAGTTATATGATAAATAGCCAAAGCAGAGGAGTATCTAGTATCACAGTCTAACTTACTGCACAGGTGAAATTAATACAGAAAGGCTAAATAATAACAATTACTCAAGTTACGCCTAACAGCTTCTGACCTGCTGACACTCCACTTCAGACAATGCTGAAAATCGATTTAAACCAGCATACCAAAGTTGTATATCTACTTTTAGTTTGATTTAACCAGAGTTTATTACAAGTACAAAGATGGCTTTACTTCAGACTAATCCAACATGCAATAAGAAACAGAACTCTGCACAATTTGTAACTGCTGAAACAAGGTGTTTTTCTATAATCCTGTTAAACATTGTAATTTCTCTCCAAAATAAGTTACTCCAAACTTGCGAAAGGGTGCTAAAATAGAAGCAATGAGAATTTAGTTTTCGCCTCTACATGGAGTATTTTACCCTTAGCTTCCAGTAAGTAACCTACCAAGTGTAACAGAGGATTATAGGATATCCACACAAAACGCTAACAGCAATGCCAAAGAATATAGAACAATGCAAAACCTGAAGTCATAAAAATGTAAACTGTTTTATTGTAGTTACTATGTCCAACTGTGATGAAACATCCATTTTCAAGTTGTTTTGTGTAGATTAACTCAATTTAAGCTAAACTTGTAGAAGTTTACCTACATAAGCTAACTGTCAAGAGTTGACTTAAATTAAACAAATGTTAAAAAAGATGCAGACACAAGCTTGTGATTAACTGCAAAAACAAGTACAAACTATGTTGACATAAGAATGACTGGCTTTTTGCTCTTCCACAGTGGACAAACGCAGAAAATGCAATACAACGAAATGAGTTCTCATATTATTTACTATAAGGAGTGTATTGGGTCCTATGAGTATAATGGTATTTTTATTGCAATCTTAGTGACACCATGAAATAAGTAAGAATATTTCATTCTATTCACTTAATTTCTTCACAAAACCTTCTTCAGTGGTGTGCTTGATAATCTACTTCTTTGGCTTCCCCTTACACTCCCAATCTTTAACCAACACATCCTTCTCTAAAGCCTACAATAGTGAGTGTGTTCTGACCTTGGTCTGAAAATGGATTCTATTTCCTTCTTTCCACATTTCTGTTTGTAAAGTTTGCCCTGGAAAGACTGGGTTTGCAAAGCGAACCTAAAAAAAAAAGTAAAAAAAAAAGTGTGAACAGATCTGTAATATGTACATGCAAAGCTTAAAAGCACAGGCTCTACTGAAATGAAAAAAAGCAAAGAGAAAAATCAGTCAACTAGCAATGTAGAAAGTCTAAATATTTAAGTAAACATACTAGACAGAGGCATTAAAAAGCATGCAGCAATAAGTAAAAGCAACTGTGGAGGTCAAAACAGTGTAAAAACCTTTTCCCGCCCTTAAGAATTTTTTTTTGGCACTGAAACAGAAAAACCAAGAAAATTAACTGCAAAGAATGAACACACAGACCTTGATCGCCTTGAATCTGTTCACATCATTATTTGCAAACTGCTTCAATACGTTTTTAGCAGCAAACCCAAGGGAGCACAGTCCATGAAGTATAGGCTTCTCAAATCCTATTTCAAAAAGTAACATTTTAGCATCTGTAATATCAGGAGTTTGTATATTGCTTCTACAAATATCTGTATTTTACTCATAGTATTTTCCTCCAACAATTTCTTAATCCTTTTTCACCTAATTTATCTCATCGAAAAAGTGTCTGTTACCATTTATTGTTTCCTCTGCTTTGACGCAAAGTGCTCACTGAGAACCCGCACCCCAACACTGACTATGCTATGTAAGACTCACAAGTAGAATTAGTCCCTGTCTGTTGAGGTGGCAAAACGAAAAATAAGGAGATTGGCTGTTTTACTGCATAGGCACAGCAGATATACAGTTACATGGCAGTATGCATGTCAAGGGTAAGAGGTATTTTAACGATTAAAAAGTGGTGATACTAAGATTATTTGACACTTCCAATTTTTAATTCCTCTTCATGGTTGCCAAAGGTCTTCAAATATAGTGCACACTTCAGAATTAACTTTATTTAGAAGTGGAAAAAAATGGAAAGATTTCAGGCATTTCGAACACATCTAACAAAAAAGAGAAAAAAAATATACAGTGTTTTGTTTATAATGCCATTTTTGGTCAGGTTTCGTCGCACTTTTATGCTTTGGAGTAGGAGAACCTTGGTAGATGATAATCTTTGCATTAGGGCTGAATCTTTTCCCAGTCCTGTCAAAGTCTGACAAAATGAATGCTTGAAAACTGGCCTGAGATTTGCTAAAGTGCAATGGTTAAGGTTTAAAGATGCTGCTTGCACTATGTTCTGATCCCTTAACAGGTTGCTCTGACCTGACAGGGCAGGTGAACTGTGACTGATAACACTCGCAAGAGCCCATGGATTCGAGACAGGTCTGCCCAGCTTTGGCTCTGAAACCAGTTGCTTTGCCTGGAACTCATCTGCCACTCTTGGCTGCCAGAGGACCTCTAAACAACTCATCATAGCATCTACACAGTATGAATAGTTGCCCCAAGGGACAAGAGCTGGGGGAAAAAGCAAAAGTAAAACCAAAACCAAACAAATAAAAAAAGAGGAGATAGAAGAAAGTTCAGCCTGCAGATCATCAGAAGATTTAGAAGAAGAAACCACCTTCAAGACAGAGACAAAAAAGGCACTAGGACTCAATGCTGGGAAAGACGGGAATTCTGAGATACAGGAAGACAAGACCAGCAGGAGTACAGACGAGAAACAGAAATTTTGTCTCGTTAGGCTAGGAGAGGAGATGTGACAAAAGGACAGGCTAAAAGGAACATCAGTCTGTCTTCTTCCTGTAAGTATTTCACTCTGATCATTCTGCCGTTTCCGTCCTGTAAAATATTTGAATATGCACACTTTTAACAGCACTCTCTCTTTTGTACACTGCACACAGGGTATTTCTGAAAACACAAAGATACCCTGTAGACAATTTTAAAACAGATTACTGGCATTAGTGTAACTCTATTCAGTATTCAGAGTATTTAGGGTATTCAGAGAGACACTGTATTCAGTATCGCTTATAAGGAACGTTACGGTGACATTTAGCTCTTTGAAAGCTTAGGTCTATTCACCATGCAAGAACCCAAACCCACCACTATTTTCAGAACTCAGAAACAGACAAATATATATGGTCCTACTCTCCCCAGTGTTTTCTTTATGAAACTACTGCATATTTAAAGAAAAATCCATAAGACAATCAAGTTACTTTTTATGTAGACTAAAATGAAAACAAAGCAAATATTGCTTTCACTTTCTAGTATCTCGGGAACACTCACAAGCTACAGGAATAAAGAATATAACAGGTGTTTCCATGCAGTACGTCTCCTCTGAAACATCTCCCACAGGCAGGCTTTAGCAATAACCCTGGAACCATCTGAGTGCCTTATGCTGAACGGTCGTTCCCAGTGCACACCGATGAGAACCAGTCAAAGAGAACATTTACAGACGTTAAAGACAAGAAGATGTGTGAATACGCTCAAAATAAAAAGCTTTTCTATAATTGGAAAAAATATTTGTGGAATATCTCTACAGTAATTTTCTTCTTTGTTTGAACCTATACTTAGTACAAGTAGGGTAGGAGACAGCCATAGCTGCAAAATTCAGCGGAGCAGTTTTGTGTTCAAAGAGACTACTTTGTCTAGAGTTATTTTCACTTTTCACTGTGCCTAAGTTCCAGCACTCTTTCTGTGAGCAGGTAGAAGATTTCTACTTCTCTTCTTTTGTAAGGTTTTTATAGGATTATCATCATTATTTAAACACCGGGGTTTCAAATATAAACACACGTTTTTCTGCTCCAGCATCTTCAAGAGTAATTGGGTGATTCCACCTAAATATTTATCCAAAATCATCCGCTGAACAAACAAACAGAATGGTTTAATAAACAGGGGAAAATCTCTTTATGGACTCTGGTATTTGACTACCATTAATTATTAACACAAATTTACATAGATCATACAAAACAAGAGTTAACCAAACAATTAGTATGTATTTACAAAAGGAGACAATTTGTGGAAGTATGTTAAGCGTGATCTGAACCAGAAAGCACAGCTCTGCTCTATTTATCTTGGTAGAACACCATACAACGATACTTCCGTATTAAAAAGAAGTCATTGGAAAACTGCAAAACAGTTACTACATACCGGTATTTTCATGTAAAGTTTATGATGATAGCATACACATTTCTTATGTAAATACAAATTGTTGCCTGAAGTAATCACCCTGTAACACTAACAATGCCTGAAAACAACTCTGAAAAATACTGTTACAACCCAAACTAAGAAAACAGATCCTTCTTTAGTAATTACATCTCTGCAAGAATCAGTTAATGTAGCCTATGGTCTGTTGCTTTGGCATGTAGCATTACATAAATGAACAAGCTACTGCACTAACAAGACGTGCAGTTAAGCAATGTTATAGGAAAGAAGCGCTAACAAACTCCCTCTCTCCCACCCTCCTGAGACTTACTGGGATTGAGAAGACTACACAGAAGCACAAAAAATTCCACCAAGACCAACATAATCTCAAAATTATGTAGATGGAAAGAATTATCTATCAAAGAACATATGGAATTCCTTCTGAAGCCTTTGATAGTCAATCATTTCTGCTTATGAAACAGAGACTGTAAAGATGGGATAGTTGCAACAAATCAGGTCCAAAAGGAAAACAGGGCAAGAGGCAGGTTTCCATTGTAAGCAGAGTCCAAAGCATCATTCCACATTCCTAGCTGCTTTAAATGAAATGCTTTAAAGTGAAGTGTCACATAGAAGAATATTGAAGACATCTAATGGTGACTCTAAGAACAGATATAACAAAGCACCGATTTTTCCAGCTTGTTAAAAGATGTACAGACTAAGTCAAAAAAGGATTTAAAATACATTTGTATCATCCTTTGTCCAAACGTTAAAACAATGGTATCCCTCAGCTCACCTCCAAGAGCAGCAAAACTTGGATCCACATGTAAAGGATTCCAATCCCCACTCAGACGATATAAGGCAGCCTGCAGAAACAGAAAGAAAAATGGGAGGCCAGCTGTGCTTGGCAGAAACGAGCAGCAGTCACTCCAAAACTAATGACAGATTACCAAACTTATCACAATATATTTTACTAGTCCTTAGATAACCTACTCAACAACAAAGTAGGTAAAACAGAAATTAAATGTTATTGTGCAGACAAACTGCCAATGCTCCAGGGAAATGTGCCGAGAACTGTGTGTGTTCTTGGTACATAAGAAAATAATACAATCGCCTAATGGGAGGAAAAAACAACCTATTTTGTTGAAATACAGCTCCAGTTTCACCAAAATTTGGCAACAGTGAAGTAATGCATTTTCTAGAATTTGTCCATACGTTCGTTAGGTTGGAATGTAATTTCAAAGAGTCTTCTGCCTTGACAGCTTCTTCCACAATTAAATTAAAAAAAAATCATACAAAAACTTCAACACACAGACTACCATGCTTTTTCAACATTTTATTAATCTTATAGAGATCAAAAATATCCTTATCCTTCCCTTTTAAGAGTCACATCATTAACTAATTGTGATACAGATCTCTCTTCACAGCTTCCTGAGTAGCTGATCCCAATATTAAAAACAAAGAAACAAAACCCCAAAGTAAGTAACATGCAAAGCTTTCTAGAAGACTTTTGCTTCATGTTAAATACTCTCTTTCACCAGTAAAATTTAGTGTTTTGTATATACTGTAAATGAGAATAAACCTGAGAAATTAGGAAGAATATGGCTCCTGTACTTCAGTTTTCGGTCTCTGTGTGGCCTTAGCACTTTCATTATCAAATCTTATATTTGGTGTATGTATAGTGGTCAGCAGTCCTTAATACGAGACGCATGACAAGCCAACCTGTGCATCTTTCTGGACTAAAAACTTATTCCCTGGTCATCAGACCCCAGTGAAATCCAGCAACTAAGTGATTGTGGAGTACTCTCCAGTACGACATTCCCAAAGCAGAGAGAAAATCAGTATATCATGTTAACTAACATTAGTGAAAATTTCAATAATTTAGTCATTTTATATGATGGCATATACAAATTGAACATGACTTTAATGGAGAAAAGCTTGTAAACTGGAAACAAATTTTATTTTAATTTATTTTAATGCTCCCAGCATTTCAGACTGGGATTGTAAAAAATAGTATGTGTTTATCCAAATGAGTCTAAATTGCACTAAAATTCTGTTTGAAGCAAAGAACTAACAGATTTCTCAAAGGGAAGGAAAAATAAAGAAAGATTCCCCAAATTAAGTATTTTCTCATGTATGTCTAACACTGTTTCTTCTATCAAATCTGAAGCAAAGGACAGCAGAACCAAAGAGGTTCTGAGCTCATATTATCATTTTAATCCATAATCCATTTGTTTTATTTTTAATCTGTTAATATTCAGGCCCATTTCTTCAAGTACATACAGCTTTCACACCGAGCTCTGATTTTCTCTTATTTGTCCTATGAGCCTTCATCAATATACCAAGCGTTTTGAGTTTCAGTTACTGTGGAATGTAGAAGAGCTTGTCATTGCACCAAACTGCACCATAGCTTAAGGACATAAATCTTAGCAAGTACTAAGCTAATACTTCTCCACGGCTGCTTACATTGTTGAAACATTTTTTTGAAACACTTTTTCTTCTGAAAACAAAGATGTATCAGTAAGATGGCATCACTGGATCTGAAATGTCTAACTGTAATTCTACTTCTGCCCAAAACATATATTTATTGTAACTTTTTTTTTTGTAACTATCTTCTAATTGAGCCTATAAATTATTAGAAAAACAGTAAAGACTGGGAATTTCATACTAATGGAAGACCACAGTTCAGATGGATCGGAATGTGACCTTCCAAAAGGGACAAAGGAAAGTGCAAATACTTTGCTGAAGGAACAGATAACCTGAAATACATCTTGTAGCATCTCCAAGAAGTAGGAATAGCTAAGATATCTCACCTGGTGAGAAGAATAAAGTCAAGATCTCCTGAATGCGGCATCCCCCAGTGCCAAGACCCTTGTTGAGGGTGGAACAGGAAAGCAAACTGAGATAATGTAAATATTTACACTCTACTAGACCACTAAGGCAGCCGGAGTGAAGTGATGAGTGGGAAGAGACAGCTGGAAACGGGCTAACAATTACCATCCACAGAGAGCACCTGCTCCCTTCACTTACTGTTCTCTCTTATCTCAATTCTCACACAAACAGAAGAAAAACAGGGAACTAAGAGTGTCACCACACTCCCACTGGCACACACAAAAAACCCACAGCAGCAGAGGTTCAGAGAAGAACATGCATGTGCTGCTCTTGTGACTTGCTATGTCTTCACTCGTCCCCACTCCTCCCCTGAGCAGTTGGTAAAACTGTGTTTTTGCTGTCAAAAGGCAGACGTGAGCAGCTCTGATGTACCACTAGGTTCTTCGCAAGGAGCTGTCTAAGGCCTTAATGCCACCAGTATCAAAGGTATAACGCTATGAAAGAGACTTTTAGTAAGGAACAGATTAGTAGTTCCTTTTTTATAAAGAACTTTAAACCTGACAATTTAAAAAAGAGATTTGCTCTGAACAGAAGTCTACAAAGTAGAGTATGACCCCTCATTACTAAAGTTTTCTTTCAAGAGAGTCTAAAATCTAAGAGCAAATCACCACCCTTGAGAACCAGAAAATAAAAATTGCCGGAGGTGAAATAATGAAATTAAATAATTAAATTACTTTTTAACTAAATTAAAGTTCCAGGGTCTCTCTCTCATTCTTCCATTAATTTGAATTTTTACAAAAGCTGTGAGGAGGCTATTTTCATGAAGCAGCTGTTGTAATAAATTTTAACTCAAACCAAATAACACCTAGTTGTAGTATTGGTAAATTCTATTTATGTACGATTAAAAAGTACAAATTTCTGTTTTAAGCTCAAATCTAGCTATGTTATCTATCTGCTACTGCTTACTAAAGCTGTAATAAGAACTAGCCATTTATCTGGGGTGATAATAAGCACTACTTGGCAGACAACACTTCTACCAAATGCTTTTCAAAATTACTGTAGTAAAAAATACTTGTGCTTTGCTAACAAAATAAATGTAGCATTTAGGAAATAAGGTTCAGAGAATTAAATGTGATCTTTTTTGTTTAACTGAAAGTCTGATGCACGAATATGGGAGACGATACTTGTCTTTCTGTACATTCAACAACTAGAGTGGCACTGGTCACAGCTAGAAAACACATAAATAAAACGGCTACACAGCAGGTTATTTCAAATTCAGTGCACCCAAGTCAGGTTGCCAACAGACTTCTTTTCATTTACCACAGTCTATGGTATTACTTCATTATATAAGTTACATTCCACATGAGAACAGAATTTTTTTAAAGCCTTGTTGGCTCTACTTTCTATATTCCTCGAATAATGACATTTCCTGAAGTCTGGAGTGATAGCATGAAAAAAGAAAAAAAAAGAAAAAAAAAGGAAAGAGGAAAGTGATGCATCCTTGGGGGATGACAAGAGTCAATTGATGTGGGGCATTAGACTGAAGTCAGTCATAACATGGTTAGATTGTTCTCCAATTAATAATACAAACTGTCAGGTCTCATTTCCTAACAATTTAGGAGTTCTGCCAGACCACAAAAGAAAAGGCGATATCAAACCTGTCTGTGCCAATTTTTCAGTCTTGCCTGCAGACTGCAATAAAGGTCAGCGGTAGAGCTAACAAAAAAGCAAGCGAACCATCCAAGTACTTTCCCTTGTTAGAGGAGAAAAAGAGCTCTATCCAAGAGCTTATCTTACCAAGTATATGTGTACATATGTATACACATACATATGTGTCTATACATGTATGTACATATACTTTACCTAATAGCTTAACTAGGCAAGAGCAAGCAGTCAGGCAATCTCATGAAGAAAAAATAGCCACAAATCTCATCTATGCGTTTCAGTAGGCTCTGATTTACACTCAGAACGATGAATGTTTCCAGTTAAACTGCCAGTGCTGATGCTTCAAGGGCTTGAATTTAGTACAGTGCTTCAGTAATTAATTGTACTTAAAATTAAGCAGCTAGACTTCGACAATCTGAGATCCCCGTTTGTCGTATCTTCTTTTTTAAGAGGTAAGGTAAGGAAAGATATTAGGAAAGAGCCATTGGTAGAAACCAACACATAAAAAGATAAAAGGGTTTATTTGTTCCTCTAGATAACCAACTATTTCTCTCAAAGTAGGCATATGGATGTGGAAAAAAGGACTAGCTACTTGGGAGGAATATAGGACTGTTGTCAGAACATGCAGGGATGCAACACGGAAGGCTAAGGCCTGCCTGGAATTAAACCTGGCAAGGGAGGTTAAGGACAACAGGAAAGGCTTCTATAGGTACATTGGGAGCAAAAGGAAGACTAGGGAAAATGTGGGCCCGCTGCTGAACGAGGCGGGTGACCTGGTGAC
>VZSC01000365.1:101919-112085 GCA_013398225.1 Steatornis caripensis
TCTCGTATGAGGAAAGGCTGAGAGAGCTGGGTCTGTTCTGCCTGGAAAAGAGAAGGCTGAGAGGAGATCTGATTAATGCTTATAAATATCTAAAGGGTGGGTGTCAAGAGGATGGAGTCAGACTCTTCTCAGTGGTGCCCAGCGACAGGACAAGGGGCAATGGGCACAAACTGGAGCACAGGAAGTTCCACCTGAACATGAGGAGGAACTTCTTTCCTGTGAGGGTGACAGAGCCCTGGCACAGGCTGCCCAGGGAGGTTGTGGAGTCTCCTTCTCTGGAGATATTCAAAACCCGCCTGGATGCATTCCTGTGCAACCTGCTCTAGGCTAACCTGCTTTAGCAGGGGGGGTTGGACTAGATGATCTCTAGAGGTCCCTGCCAACCCCTACCATTCTATGATTCTATGATTCTATATGTGGAAAATAAACAAAATTGACAGTTTAAGTTGCTTATAATAGTTCCCAATGCCTAATACATTTCCTGGAAATCTGGATCACACATGATTCTATTTTTTAACAAGACTGTAATTAAGAAGTACAAGCACATAGTTTCCTGGATAACCTTAGATTTGCAATTATATGTTCTTAGTGGTCTGGACTATCCAAACAGTACCTTATTCCCTATATACCTTTGAATTCCTCACGAATAAGAATTACTAAAATGTTCAATTAAAACATCTTCATATACACAGCTATACACAGGAATAGGCATAAAATGGCACTACACCTTTTCTCCTTCCTCACCCCACATCATCCATGTCTTTACTGTTTATCCTTGCCACATATTTTTCAAATTTAAAATCAAATTATATGTTCTGGCACAGGCTTCAGAGAACATTAGGCGTTTTTCAGTAGCATGACAAATGTACAAAAAACCTTTCCTTTAACAGTGCCTCTCAATCAAAAAGAACACACCACTTTGGTTTGGGCAACTTCAAATGGAATAACAATTTTTATATCCTTTACTAAGACAGGCATAGATAAGGGCAGGAAACAAACTCTTGGTAATGAAGAGCATCTTGTTTAAATGAAACAACTGCCAGGCTAGTAACTTTTATTCCTTTATCATCTTACTACAGAAAATTCTAGTATAATCCTGCCCTCAAGTATTTTTCAAAATTTCCATGATTAGAAAATTATATTCTGATCTTCCCAACAGCAGTAAACACGGAGGGGTGTGGTGGGTGTGGGGGTGGTGTATAAAACTTGAAATTAGCATCACAACACGTAACAAACTTTCGAAGTAATTACTATCACAAATGCTCACTCATATACAATTTCAAGGGTTCTGAGAGTATCTTCTCTGCATAGTGAAATCTCCTGACAAATTAGGAAAACATTATCAAATCCTTGCAACGGCTTCACATGACCTTGTTTTGCTTGTATCATCCTTTGTTGTTAAGCACTTTTTTCTGGCATGCTCTCCATATCTGTGAACGTACTGCAGCACTTTTCTCTGTGATGAAACAAACTATTTATGCTACAAACAGAAAAAAAAAAATATCACCTGAGGCTCTCAGGAGGCTCTGTTGTGCCATTCTCTGAAGTTAATTTAAATTTACATGTTTTCAAGCGATGCTGTACTACAACCTTTACAGAGGAGGACATGAAAATCAAAAAATTGTCCTGTAACCATATTTTCCCTATCCATGCACATGTTTTCATCATCTTCTTTCTCACATGACTTTTCTGACTCATTCAAAAAAGTACATTAACTCAAAATACTCACCTTCCTATAATTTTTTTTCTTCTAATCTGTTCAAAATAAGCATAAAATCTCTCCAAGAAAACAAACATAAGCTGGAAATAACCAACTCTTTTTTTTTACCCCGTATAATGTTAACAATTACTTAGTCTATCTACACATATGTTCTCTTAAACCACACAAATATTTACACACGCTTAAAATGAAAACACAAATGAAATCTGTGTAGAATAAAAGATGACTTTCCACAAGTAACTACCCACAACCCACAACCCAATTACACAGAAGCTTGTAAGAGTCTTACCACACCATCCTCAAAGTAAAGCACTTACTCATAGTACTGAACCTGTCGACAACAGCCAGGAAACATTTTACAGCAGGTTTTAGTTTAATAATTCATTAGACTATTAAATGTTTCCCACGTACCTCTTTCCTTACAAGACGTCTTTTAATAAGTTTTTACTGCAAAGTCCACTCTTTTAAAACAAACTAGATTTTGTGTGTAATTGTCTTTACAATTGTTTCCAGTTACATCAAGAACTGCAGTTTTAGCTGAACTTGACACAGTGAAGAACTAAACTCGGGTAGCTAAAGGACAGCAGTATGAGCAAGAGGACTAGAGGACTGAGAATGACTCAGGAACGGTACTCCTGCAGTCTCAAGTCACAGGATGCTGATGACACTACCTGAAACACCACAGGTGCCAATTATTTTCTCCTCCTTCAGAGAAAATGGAAAAGAAATTTTAGGAAAAAAACCAAACTACTAAAAAGCAGCAATTTCTTCAAACCCTGTCAGTCAGTGCTTGATCTATACCTGGAACAGGAGTCTCTACATAGCTTGTATATTTTAAATCTTATCAGATTAGTCTAATTTACTAAATCTCTCTAAAAACCTCCGAATGAGTAAAGAATCATTATACTCCTTAAACTGTTTTTTTTTGTTAATGCTGCTCACTGTATCACATTCTCAAAAATCACCATCGGATGCTATATGTCGCTCCTTTAAACACTCTCTGTACAATTAAAATGCCTCAAACATTTATAAACATCCTTACTTTGTAGAGTGGAAACGATAAGACAGCAGAAAAGGCAAGAACTGTCAGCAGCACAAGCTAATTCCAGCTCTCCAATTCAACATTTGAAGACCTAATTCTTCAAAGCACATTACATTGCTGAAGTACACTGTACAAGTTCAGAACAGAGCTGCTATGAATTTCAATTTCAGCCTGTGAAGCTGAAACACCCTCCTGCAAGTCTGACTCCCAAATTCCACCTTCCGAATTTCATTGTGTCATCCTCTCCTATCAGCCATCGATTAAGAAGCATCCATATCTGAGTACTTTGGGATATTTGGGTAATAGTTACCCACAGACCATTAAGAATTTTATGGACAAAGCAAAGAAAATCCATTGTCGAAGAACCTGCAGCTCCAGCGAGTCACTAACCACAACATCACTTTCCTTGCATTACTCCTCCTCAGAGCACAACTTCTTGGAACAAATAACACAGCAAATCTGACTTCATACACTATCTTAGCTCATGTCTAGAGCCCTCTCTTTGCCTGTGGAAAGAATTCTTGAAGGGGAGGAGACAAACACCATTTATGCCTGCCTGACTGAAAACTGTATCATAAAGAATTGCATACAAAGGGGATTAAGACTACACACAAAGCAAGCTTTCTTTGGAATGTTTATCTTTCTAGACACTCTGAAACATTTAAAACATTATCACAGTTTTCCATATGAAAGCAACTTAAAAATGACAGGATATCAAAAAGCTGTTCCTTCAACACACCAGTGTAAGTCTCGGTTTCATTACTCTAACAAGGAATTTAAAAATTCTTGAAAGCAAGGATGGCCAATTTTCCTTACCCTGGAAACCACAAAGTAGAAGTATCATGTGCTTTAGAAACCCAAGTTGCTTGGAAAAGTAGCTCTGGCAGAAACTCACATGTGACAGCTGACTTGACACCACTTTGCAGAGACTTATGGGGGGACAGTTGCATGCACAAGACTGGTCACAAAGCATGGTAGGCTGAGACACCGTATTTTTCAAAATTTATCTAAATGGTCTCTTCTACCTCTTTATCATGTTTATTTGTCCCTATCAACGTAAGTAACAAATACACAGAGTCAGAATTAAAAGCAGGAGAATGCTTTAGTGAAATATACGATGCTGTTGCAAACAGAGTTTTTCAACTGGCAACCACTTCTTAATATTATTAGACATTTTACTGAAATGAGCTGACATTAACAAAAACTTGGAAGTCCTGCAAACTCCACATGTTACAGCTTTAGTTTTTCTATATAGGCAAACAAGACAGGTAGCTTTCACAAGAAAGGGAGAGGAAACACAGAATAGCAAAACTGAAACAACTTCTTAAAAAAATCCGTTTTATGGGTAACAGTTATCCCGCTTATTTAGTGTCAAAACATGGTGCATTCTGAATATTAATTCTGATATTTGAAGACAGAGAACAGTGTATTTCTTGGGAGGCAACCTGCACAGTTATCAGAATGCTGTGAGTTTTTCCATAAGCAAACAAACAAACAAACAAAAAACCCACAGAAAGCCTCCAACAGACTCAAGACTCCATCTTTCCTTCCTCAAAAGTGACCTGCATCACTTGGACATCATCCACTTTAAACACCCACTGCAGCTTATTTTGTGTGTCATCAGAAAATGAATTTCCTAGAAATCAACACATTTGGTAAGAGAGTGAAAAGAAAACTCTACTGAGACAACACTCCCCAGAGACAGAGGTCATTCACTGCCTGTGATTCTTAACTGCATTAGAAACTATTCAGCAAAATCTGTTTGATTGATGAATTTAAAGCTGTTGTTCAAACTCCGGCAGGACAAGAGAAGCTTGCTGATAGTGAAGCTCTGTAACTACATTAAACATTCCCTACAGGGTTGAAATTGAATGATTCATTTCTTGCTAAACAGCTGATAGTCAAACACCCTCTAGACTTCTTGATCTTCTGTCAAAAAGTCTATTTCATTCAAAAGATTTATGGCAGTATATCTAGTAAAGCATAGCTCAGGTTACAGAGAGAGAACAAGCTAGAAAAATACCACAGCATATGCACATCTCTACAGGGCAAGATGGAAAAAAATGTCACCTGTTTTCTGTGGAAATATTCATTAACACACAGAAGAAGTATTTTATGTCCTTCGTCTGCAGGATGCAAATCTTAAGCTTTAAAGCCTTGTAGAAGGTCAGATACTTCTAAATTTTTCTTAACCATTTTTATCTTTAAGCAGCTTACACCATGGTACTGCAACTCATTCGTAAGCACTAGCTGGTGTTTGAAGAACTTCTTGGGAATGCATACAGATTTGAAAAAGATAAACATTTATTACACTACCTGCTAGTAGTCTTTGATACCTCTAACCAAACGCATTAGTTTGTTCTGTAAATGGTCACTGACATAGCACAACCATTTTTCAAGGAACTGTGGGTGGCTGAACCTTCCATTCTGCTGAACACACAGGGAAGTGCAAAAATGGTTATTATCCCTCTGTTCCCAGTATCCTCTTCAATAAGCAGCACTTCCTCTCATCTGAAAACATGTAAAAAACATTCTTCCTCTAGGAAAGACTCAACTGTAGTTGAGTTATACCTGAATATAACTTTCAAGATAGCCACAGTCATTGACTTCAGTGAACGTTAGGAGTCATCACTGTATAAACATTTTTAAAATACACATGATGGTCTGCTTATCAGGAAATTTACTACATGATCATGCTATGGAAAGTTAAAACGGGAAAATGCTAACTATGAAGATCATTTTAGCCACATAACTGCAGTAACACAAAAACTGAGTGATGAATATCACAACTATCATTGGAAATTAATACAGTTCAAGTTAACTCAAATGTCATCTGCAAACTGACTCTTTCAGTCTGTCTCATACTCTATACTAATGCAATAGCTGAATGGCAACGGTCATTTCTGCCAACACCTTTTTCACTGAAACACCAAGAAAAAAAAAATTTTCGAAATTTCAATGCTATTTGTGTGCCAGCTTCCATTCTCAAAAAGGGTTTTAGGCAGCTATGTGTCATTCCACAGACACACATATGCAAAATCTTGGTAACATTTCCCCAAGCTGTCCTTCACATGAAAACCTGTATTACTGCCAGTAAAGTTCCCAAGTTACACACTCCCTCTCCTGTACACAGCCATCATCACTTAAGCACAGATGCTACTGAATAATTTGGCAGATAAGCCTTCTTTTGATTCTCAAAGCCTTCTGGCTGTGGCTCCTGCAAGATCTAATCAGAGAGGAATTCTCTTTATGTATCTACCTGCCAGAGTAGATCGTAAAACAAAACAAGTGTGACAGCTACTCTATGCCACTTCCTTTATTTCCAAAAATCAATTTTGCAGTAGCCGAATTTCCCAACTTCTGCATTATAGGGTCACTAACATCTTCTTTTGTCTCATGAAATTAGCATTTTATTCACAGTAACAAATCCAGACATAAGAGTTTAAGGCTCAGAAACTGAGATTCGCACATGAAGAAAGGGATCATGTCGTCTTAAAATTGATGGACTTGAAATCAATTCCAATATAATCACGCAGAGGAGAATCTGAACTAGGATTCCAACATTCGAAGTAAATACTTTTAACTACTAGGCCATTAGGGCTGTTCTATCTTATCTAATACAGTGCCAACTGCTAGAGAGCACCTGCCACTACATTTAACCACCTCTCAAGAGGTGGTACTCTCTCACCGTTCCCTGCGCCACCTTGCCAACTTTCAGTGAAGCCTATTCAGAAGAATTAGACATCTCTACCTCCTAGAGATTCAACAAGTACATCAGTGACAGAAACAGAAATGCTGATCTAAGCTCTCTTTCCTGATTTAACTGGGTAGGACTAACTTGGACTTCAAGCACATGAACCAGCTGAATGAGACTTAAGCTTAAATACTATGTACATAATCAGAAGCTAAGCAGACATCAGTTACCACAGTTCAGCTGATGCTCAACATTTCGATTGCATCTCCAAAATCTACAGTCTCCTGCCATGACTATGTTGCTTTAGAAAATACCACTCAGTGTATTGTACACTGAGTAGCTCCAGACTTCCCTGCCCTATTGTGTGACACCTGCACATGTTTACCTTCAGAGCAGGATCTATTTATTTACACAGGTTCTTGCCTATGGAAAGTAGATGCCTGTGAACCAGTGAGCCTATGGGCAGATGGAAACACACCTGGACAGACATCTGTCAGTATTTCAGGTTTCCCTAACTACTACTACTACTACAGAAATGTAACTTTTTCAAAACTGTGACCTTTAAGCACTTTTTTTTGTCATGATGTGTTTGCTTGCACCATTTGTTGTAAATTTCATGTATTTTGAACCTTTTTTTAAACTAGAATACAAATGTTCATTAGAATTTTGTAATAAACTATTATAAAATTGCATCAATCTTACGAAAAGATGTTTTAGATAGTACCTCGAACACACTATCATAACTTAACCTAGCACAAATTTTAGCTTCGCGTTATACACAGATATAAATACACATGTATACACACAGAAATACAAATATATAAATACCTGAGGTATACCAGAAAATTTCAACTATTAGCAAACATCATATAAGACTTCCTTCTCCAAACAAAACAGCTCCATATCTAGAGCATACAAAACTTTACCTGATCAACTGTTGTGACATCAGAAATTACAGCATCGGGTGGTCTCTGGGGTGGATTCACTGTTACCTAAAGCAAAATAGTAGTATTAATATTTCACTGCAAAAAACTTATATCCATACCCATGCCAGAATATGTCAGGTATGTATAAAAAGAAACAGCACTTACAAAGCTGTTAAGGTTCCTCCTACCCTTTCTACATTTACAGACAAATAGAAAAAGAAGTTTAGGACAGAAAAAGTCTCTTATCAAGGTTAGTTTTACAAAGACAGTGATCCCGAGGCATCAGATCTGGCTAACAGTTACATATTATAGCTCATCAGTTTGATTACATTTCTCCCGAACTATTCAAAAAAGCTCAAGCAAGAATAACTCACTCAGAAAAAATAGTAATCTCATAGAACATTAGTATTTTGGAACACAGTAAAGCTTTTAAAATGATACTTTAAAAAGCACAATGGAGTACAAAATTACTTACTACATCACTTTTAGCCTTTTAGAGCTTCCAGCTCTTTTTTTATTTTGCACCTTTTACTTTTGCGTTTTTTTGCAATTACATGCTGCACATTAACCCCCACATTGTTGTAAAAATGCTGTTCCTTCCTTGTGCAATCTACAGCTTCATTGTTCAGTTCTGAAGATATAGAATTTACCAACAGACTGACAGAGAACATCCTAGATCACGATAAAAACAATGAATACCATGACCAATTAAAAACCATTAAAGTAGCTAAAAATCTTCTTTTCCCCTCTCCTTCTTAGGTGTTCAAAACAAACAAAAAAAAGCCCATAATAAAGAGAAACTGGGAAAGCTCTTAAAGGGAAGGAAGCAGCTTGACTCTCACCTGTAGTAATTTTACTTAGTTTTGTGTAAACTCTTCAACAAAGGAAAGAGAAATCAAAAGAAACTGAGTGCAGTGTAGTTTCACACCTAATAATGGCAAAGGCTCTTTCCTGCTCATTAACAGCAGAACAAAGGCACCTCTTGGGTGAAGCACTCCTGCTTTTGTCACTTCAGAGAACAACAAGAGACCTACACATTAATCAGCCTGATAACAAGGACACTACCTAACCGCCTTCAGAACAGGAACAGCTTGCCTATCTATTTCCAGTTGGTTTAAAGAAACTCAACTTGACCTAGCTAGCCATTAAGATGTTAAAACTAGCCAACATATGAGTAATTAAGGAAATCACTCTGCCAGTAGGGTAAGAAAACCCCAACTCAAGAGGAGAGACATGACTTACACAACATGTTGCTCATCATAGATCAACTTGGAAATTTGCTCTCCTTACTCTGCTGATACAATAAATGTGTAAAGTGACAAAAAGATATGTCTGATCAGCTTGGGGTTTCTTTTTGGCACAGAGGGACGTGAAAGTCTTTTTAGTTGGGAAGGTTTGCAAAGACAAATCAGGAAAATATATTGTTTGAAACTGGTTTCCTGCAGGCAGGGGCTTCTGTTGAATTTGCTACCACTGTGTTGTTTTAATTAGAACACATCTTGTTTTCTTCTGTCACAAGAAGGACTGCTGCCTGCCACAGGTATTTTTTATATTTTAGAATGTAATATAATTTATACAGCATTCTCATACTTCACTATATAGACTGAAGAAGTTGCAGTTGCCGGAAGTCCAACATTTAACTAGAAAAGCGCTAAGGCACTACACCGGACTCACTGATGCCATCACTATAGATTAGAAACATATCGTTTGAACCACTATTTTTCTGACACACACTACTATAAAATCTAATTACAGAAGAATCAAGAGTTCCATCACAGACCTTTATACACTGTCTGAAATAATATTCTGTGAGTTTTTTATACTACACAGAGGCTTTTCCCATTTCTCTTTGAAGCAGCAGGCATTTCAAGATTTGATTTGTAAAGTTACATCTGGGAAAACTTCTATATAATTGATACAGATTTAACCCCCCAAAATTGTAATTTTACATCCAAAAATCCCGAAGAACGTTACCTACAGTATTCCAGGTGTACAAATCCTAGGTATTTCATCGTAAATTTTAAAAAATACTGAGCTTAAAATAGCATCTGTTCAACTGACTGTTTATTACTGTAGTGCCTCAAGGCTCTAGTTCACAGTAACAACGTTCGGTCATACCTGGCCCTACCCTTGAAGATAGTATTGAAAGAGACAATAGTTACATGTTAGGTATCTGAATATCTACTTCATGCATTTGGACATACACACTATGTGTTCATGTGACACTGTTTGTCATTTGCTCTTTCCGAAAATGCAGGAGTTTACTCCACTGGAAACAAGAAACTGTAATGCTACTTCCCTCTTCTCTTCATGCTTTCCAAACCTCTTTCATGCAAACACATAGATTTATAAAGAGCTACACCTAGAGATGACTTCTAGAAATTGCAAGTTCAAACCTAACACCACACATTTAAGTTCTTTTACTTCTCAGTTTTTCACTAAGCTAGTTTTTTTACTAGAGCAATATCTTGCAATATTAACATAGGATCATGCGAATTCGCACAAATTTAACAGATGAAAAACAAGTCACTAAACTAAACATGAACACGCTCTGTATACATACAGACAAAATCATCACTAGGTACTAATCTAGCTTTAAATACAAAGAGCACCCCCACCCCCTGAAACAGAAGCAAAGAAAATGTCTGAAGTGGAGCAGCAAAGCACACTGTAATGCTAAACCGATGACATACAGATCATGTAATCGGAGATGTAAGCACCCAGGAAGAAATTGAAATGGGACATGTGTCCTGGGTTCGGCTATGATAGAGTTAATTCTCCCCA
>VZSC01000367.1:8315-49672 GCA_013398225.1 Steatornis caripensis
AGTTTAAAAAAATCTGGAATCCATGGAGATTCAGCTCAAAAATATCTACCTTAGCCTTACTAGGTACAAATTTAAGCACAGATTATCCTTGAGAAACCTGAGTCTGGGGAATCTGAACTTTGTTTTTCCGTAAGGGCCGTTTCTGCAGCTTGTATGAGACATGGACGGATTAATGGGGATTTAAGCAGTACTTACATCTTGCCGATCCTAAGTAACCCTCATTGTTCTTTAGAAACTTTGGGAGCTTTTTTGACACTTAATGAAGACCTATAGATTCTTTAGACTCACTTTAAATTCAGATTAATATTCCAGATTAGATTACGACTACCAGTTTTGCAAACACTAATACATTCCAAAGATATCTGTACAAAATCAGAAATTGGGCAGGATATGTAGATAGACACTTTTTAAAATTCTATCATAATTAGCATGTTTAAGAAAAAAGTATCAAAGTCTTAAAGTTGTGTTTCACAGAGTCTGAATCTGGGGAAGTTGTTGACTGGTATGTGAGTTTATACAGCTTCCGTTTAGCAAGAGTAGTTTGGATCTGGATGAGATCTGAGGAAAGTAATCCAAAGTTTGTGCCTTTCCCTGAGTTGGGAATTTTCTGAGTAAGTGTCTGGGTCTGACCTATTTGAAGAAAGTGATCTTTGACTACAGGCCATGTGGTCTTTGTTCTGAACTTGACTTATTTCTTTTTTGCAGTCTTATCTCATGTTTCTCCCAGGTGCACCTTTAGCCAGACTTCCTTAGTATGAAACAGTACACCTATGAAGCAATACACAAGAAAATATTTTCGCTAGCAAGAATCAGCATTTTGCATTGCATTTGCATTTTCCTTGTGTAAATAAAGTCAACAAAAAAAGTGTCCGATAACTGCACTTATTTTGAAAGAGATTAAAATCTTTTTCTGTCATTTTTTCCCCCTTTCCTCTTCTTGTGCTGTGTTGCTCCATCAAGGTGCTTTAATCTGTTTTCAAAACGTGTGCCTGTTTTTACCTGCATGCAAGAAAATAAAAATACTAATATAAGTGAAACACAGCTGAAAATAAGATGATATAGAAGAACATCTTTGTTAACCCTTGCCCTAGTATACATAGATGTGTTTTAATTGCTTAGTGCCAGGGCAGACAGCTATTGCGCTAGCTCAGTGTGAGTGAGGAGCAAACCGGTCTTATCCCAGTGCCACCTCGAGAGCAAGTCCCTCCCCAGATCAATAACATACCTCTGCAAAGTGCTTTCAACCTGGACGGAGGGTTGCGTTCTTCTTATTTCCCCTACTAAAAGTTTAGTCCGAAAGTGAAACATGGGTGAGATCTGTGGTGTTAGATGACTCTGAAATGGTCCTGGTACTTCAGAACCCGTCGGGATGTTCACAGATGTTGCAAGAGCACAGTGCATGTAAGCGATCTCAAACAAAAATGATTGCTGTGGTCTAGATGAATTCAGATTTTTCCTCGTAGCTCTGTATTGCACAATCCAAATGCATAATAAGCTTAGATCTGTACTTTTGCCAAGTTGCAATTTATAAATAAAAGGGTTCAGAGCAAGCCAATTTTCCTATTTAGTTTTAATAGCTAATACTCTGAAAACCTCAAGGCTAATTAAACTGTTCATTGTCCTGCTGCATTTAATTATTCAGATATTGATCTAACATCTTAACACACAAGACAAAACTGTGACATATTTCATATTTGGAAATGGAAAAAATAGGAAGCAGATCTGGTTTAAAAATGGTTTAGCGGTTAATAACTGAACTCAGAGAGCAGAGTTTCCAAGTATCGTTCTTCTTGTGAGCCATACAGTCTTTCTGTCTATTAAAAAAAAGAATAAAAAAGAAAAATCAGAGAAGACAAAAAGTAAAAAAAATTGCTATAAAACATGCCTCAAATTTCATATCTAGTTGAAAAAATCCTACATGGTACATTGCCAAATAAAGGTGAAGGCAAGTCATTTGGCTAGGAAAATTGGAGCAGCACAGAGTAATTCTGTGTCCAGGTTCTGACCCTACCTGAGACAACCTCTAACCTTGGACCAATAAATATTTAACTTGCCTTGTTCCACCACTGTCTGAAAACTGAGCCTCATATGTTTCCTTCTTTTAGTGTTTTAATTTAGGTCACCAACTTTCTGATATGGGACTTGGTGTTACTGGGTGCTTAAAGGCCCTGGGTCTGAAATAGAAACTCCACCACAACACAGAACAAGCTGCTTTATTTGGACAACCCTGGTGAGATTCTTCTTTTGAAAGAATGAGTTTGTGTTCCTCCTTAGGTTTTTCTTTTTTTCCCATTTTAATGTCTTGGAAACATCATCACATTCTTGAGAAGCATTCTCACGACTTCTTTGGAAAAGCTGGGTTTTTTCTCCCAACCAGAATCTGTGAGGCCTTTGGAGAATGAGAAACACAGATGTTCTGCGTCTGCCAGCATCACTTATATTTTTATTACTACATAAAGCAGAAAAACAGAACCTAGATTATTTGGAGTGGAAATCATCTATAGTTTAGCCATTTACAGCTAGCCTAGACATCCTAAACTGCACAGAAACATACAAACCTAGCACATAGCCTAGCTCATTCACAGGACACATTTATCAGATGCACTCTGCATCTAAAAGTGCCTGATACCCTCCACTGACTGTGAGGAGAGCCCATGGTGACTGGCTGAGGTACGCATGTCCAGAGCATAGTTAAGTTGCTTAAATGTGGCTACTTTGTGCCCTTTGGTATTCCCAAAGACACCCAAGGTATTTGTGTAGGACTTCAAGTATGACACAGGACCTCTGGGAGACTCACACAGTGCCACAGCAGGACCCCATAATGCTATATAGCTCAAAAGACACTGCACACATTGCTTTGGAAATGGATTCCCACCTGCAAAGACAATGAGACAAATGTCGTCATTTATGTCTTTATTTTTTTCAGAGAACACACTAAAAAGCAAAGTGATTCATCAAATCACAGGTAACTATTCACTCTGCATTTGATTCTCCCTGATGGATGTAAGTAAGCCCTGTGGCCAGAAGCTCCCTGGGGTGAGGGCTCCTGCTATGGATCAGGAAAGCAAACAACCATCATAGAGCAATTCAGATGCATTAGTTGTCTATTTACATGTCCTCTAGTGATGCTCAGAAGGCCGCCTTGAGCTTGGTTCTGGGGCAAAAGTAAGAAAGATAATGAAATTACCAGAAGACAATGAGCTGCACAGGCAGTCTCCTATGCAAACTTCTCAGGTGCTCTGGACTCCTCTGAAGTGGAGACTTCACTGCAAGACTAATGTAGGCTGCGGATCCAGCTCTGAGGACTTCTTCACACAGGGCAGCATAGACCAGGGACTTTGTCGGGAGAGGAAAAGCCAAAGCTGTTACAGTGAGGGAGCACAGGAGACAGCAACAGGCTGTAGGAAAGGCGTCCTATGCCTTAATCCATGCCAAGGTTGCACTTCCATTCAAGGCTGTGACCCTACAAGCTGTTGAGGTCCTATGGCTGGTCATTAGACAGCCCTGGGATAATATTTTTCTTGGGAGGAAGTAAATTTAAAGTTCTAAAAAGCAACGTGTATTTCAGTACAACGGCTCAGCAGGGGCTTGACTTAAAGCCTGCCATTTGGGAGACACCCGCTTTATGCAAAATGCAGCACGCTTTGCTTTGTATCAGGAGATAACACCACTTCCTCCTTAATTGGATCTAGCACAAGTTATAGGTAGAATATGTATACAGAAAAGACACGAAATAGCATACGGCATATGGTCATTATTGCGCAATTCACTGGCTGGTAACTCGGTATGCTGCCTCTCCAACTTACAGTAACTGACACCAGATAATACAGTTGGGATTAATCCAGGCCTCATGAAGTGTTCCAAACACTCAAAGCTAATTGCTACATTTGAGATTCCCAGATTGGCATATGGTGTTAAAAAGCATTGTGCAATTTAGGAGAAAACACAAACTCTGCAAGAACTGTATGTTGTGTCTTACATACTCCAGTGCATTTTTTTTTTTAATCTACTAGTCCAGTTCCTGGTGCTCTTTTAAAAATTACCTTATTAAAACCATCAGAAGAAAATCTGGTTCCCAGTCTGGCCAAGAGAGTAGAATTGACTGTCATAAACTATAGCAGACCACTTTGCGTTCACATTAAAATCAAGCTTATTAACATTAAAGCTTGTACATACTGGGAAATTCCACTTTAAATTCCTTCACCATCTGTTGAATAAAATGCATCCGTGAGTATTTCCCTTCGACGTCTCTTTTCCTTAGGGCACTGGGTGCACAGATGCAAGTTTGTAAAGGCCATACTCAGGGTGGGGTGTCAGGAGGGTGAGCAGGAGGACTGCAGCCAGGCTGAAGTGGGAGAGTCAGATCTGCTGATAGGCACCGGGACTGAAATTTCACCTTACCAGAAATCGGTTCATCAGAGGGAAATGATTCTAAAATGAAGTTGCCCATTAAGCCTTTTCTCAATGCATCTCTGCTGTTCAGATTTTGGAATTGGAGCTGGAGCAATCCGCTCTTACATAGCTTTGGGTGAGCAAATATTTTTTCTTAATATAGCACTTCACTGCTGCTTCTGCCATCTAAACAGCACCATCTTCAGGCACGTTTTAAAACCTGTAAGTTACCCAGCGGGGACCTCGCCGTTCCTGACGCTGGGAATGCTCTTATTCTGGGGCTGAGATTGCAGTACTTCTCCTGTTTTTCTCCTGGGCTCTGTCTTTAAGTCTCGGCACTTGTCAAAATTAGGCTATTAACTTAAAATGCGACAACCAACCTCCTCTAGTTGCACTATCTGCGTCTGTATACGATCAAATCTTTGGTCAAATGAACTTTTAATTTTTCCTTAAACTGTTTCGCCATTATAGCTGATTCATTATACTTGGTTCATACTGTTTGTTTCAAATATTTCTTGTGTTTTTTTTTTTAATCTCCCCGACAGAAAGACCTAGTTTATTTTCATTACTAGGTTCAATCAGTGTATTTCAACTCTGGTTTTGAACCTTCAGAGAGACAAAGAGATTTCTAGATGAATTGTATTTCATGTTCTACTTGCCTTGAATATATGTTTTAAACACAAGCAAAATCTAGCAAAGACAAAAGAAATACATGAATTAGTAGGCTCTGACAATTGTTTTTGTTTCATATGTAAACCAGGTTTAAATCTGGGCTTGGTGACTATTTAGGTCAGAAGAAAATGCAACGAGAAATACTCAGTACACTTCATAATGCCATCGCAACCACCTACTGCTATTTCCCCTAACGAAATGGCATTTAGATTTTTTGTTTGTTCCCCATTTTTTTTTAAATATATAGACTATAGGCAAATCGAGAGGGAAGACCCGCATGCACAGCAGATCTGTGTGCAGTTATTACACAGATTTCCGGAGCTATTGGGAGGTGGAGTGGAGCCAGGCAGAGCCCCGTCCCTTACGCTGCCCGCCGTGGTCATTGTGCAAGGTGGGTTGTAAACGGACTTGAAATTCTTCATGGGGATGTTTAGCCTCTAAGAAACACAATAACCGTTTCTGCCGTTTGTTTGCCAGGTAATAAATGGAGAAAATAAGCATTTCTCGTATTTCCTGCCCTCTCGTTGCAAAGAGAAGGATGATGCTTAACTTCAGGGAGGGTCTGCACAGCCAGCGTTTCTTCCCCTACCAAGTTTCCCCTGAATCCGTGGGATCCCTTCAACTGTGGGGACTGGGTCTTGCAGCACTGATGGGAAAGCACTCATTTTCGTACCTTTGCATCATGAGTGAGACCACCAACGCAGTGACACTTGTGATTTTAGTCAGTTTTTATTTGGGAAAGAAAAATTCTTCGTTACTAAACCTGCCAGATTTGCCAATTTTCACTGCATAGTTTTACAACAAGAAGATAATTTCATGGAAGAGTTCTCATCAAAATTATGATGAGCCTCTGCACAGCGTCTGTAGGAAATGTTACAGGAGGCAGCACGTTATGGGTTTCAGCGTGCATTTTAACGCATGCACTTGCTGGGCACAGGCAGAGAGTGAAACGATCACCAAATGAAAGAGAGCGCAAATGCCACCGGGCAGGCATGTCCTGGGGTCCCGGCGTCCGAGGGGGACTGGAGGTCCTGGACGGGGCCCCCCGGGTCGTGTTCCGGGGGTAGGGGGTGGAAATCCAGACGTGTAGCTCTTCAAACATTGCATTTCTCTCAAGGAAAAGGGGTTGTTCCTCACCTCCGCTTTGCCTCCTCCTGTCTGCAGAGCCGCTCCTGAGGGAGGCGAGCCCGGACGGGGCGCACGGGGCGCGGCCGGGGGGCGTTGCTTTTCCCCGGGGCGGGCAAGGGGTGAGGTGGGGAAGAGTGTGGGCCCCGGAGAGCCCCGTGCCCCGGGGAGGGCTGGGGCCGAGGCCGGGCGAGCCGCCCCCGACAAGGCGGTGCAGAGCCAGGCCGGGCGGTACCGCCTTGTCTCGCCCCCTCGGCCCCGGCGTGCGGGGTTGCGGGGGAAGAGGTGCGCACAGGGATGAATGAATCCTGGCGTCAAAGCGGGGCAGCAAGACGGTCCCTGGCCTCGGATAGGAACTGAGCTGTTCATAAGGAAGGGGCTTTTTGATGTCTTGCAGTCAACGACAAAAACCTTTCTGCTCCTCCGCCCCAAACTTTCCTGTGCCCTACCTGTAGGCGAGAGATAGCTTTTGTGGGTTAATTTAAGCGGACGGACGAGGCTGCGGTACTGGCCGGGAGGGGAAGTATGGGAAAGCTCCGGGGCACGCAGGAGGGGCCGGCCGAGGGGAACGGGGCAGCGCGGAGCCCCCCAGGACCCCATCCCGCCCGCAGGCTGATGCTCAGCCCAGCCCCAAACCCGCCCCGGCCGCTTCTGGGGAAGGGGAAGGCGAATGCGAATGCCACCCGTGCCCGTGTCCGCCCCGTCGGTCAGGCCCGGCTCGCACGGAAGCCGCGGGTCCCGCGGCTCCGGCAGCGCCGCCTCCAGGCCCGGGGCCAGCTCGGGGGCAGAGCGGGGGGTCCCCACGGCTGCGTCTCCACATGTCGTGTCCTTGCCCCCGGAGCGGAGCGGCCGTCGAGACGGGAGTGCAGAAGCGATCCCAAAATCCTCTCTGAAAGCCCAGAACCATAACCGGCCCCGAGGTGCCCGCAGCTCCCCGCCGCCCCTCCAGCGGCACCAGGGACCCAGGGAGTTGCTTCTGGAGCCCATTTCCACCCCTGAAAACAGCAAGAGGTAGTAAAATGTTATTTTATTTTATTTTATTTTATTTTATTTTATTTTATTTTATTTTATTTTATTTTATTTTTATTTTTATTTTATTTATTTTTTGAGGGAAACCCATTTTTCAAGGTCATTTCGTTTTGGCAGGCCCTCCTGGACCTGGAGGCGCAGGTTTCACGCCCTCCCTTAGGAAGAAGCGAGGAGGCGGTTGCACCCCTCCCGACGCCCTCGGGGTCCCCATCACTGTCCCAGCGCGGAGCCGGGGCAAGCACCGCCCGGGCAGTCCCGTCGGCAAAGCGGGGCCAGCGCAGCCCTGCGCAGCCAGGGGCTTCAGCGGAGAGGCAGGGAGGGCTGCGAGAGAGGGAAGTAAATTTCTGCCACCCAAAATCAGCTTCTCTGCCCAGCTGGGAGGTGAATTCGTTGAGTGCCCGGCGCCCCCCGGCCGGCCGGGCCACCCCTCCGCGACGCTCCCTGCCCAGGGACCCCTACCCGGCAGGGCCCCGCGTCCCTGCCGGCGTGCAGTACCCTGGCCGCGGCTTTGGGGTGAAAAATAACCGAGTCCCGGTCAGCCGGGGGTTGTTTATTCGATCTCTTCCCCTTGCCCACCAATAAAGTGATGATAATCCCGTGAAATTTGCAGGCGAGCGCGGAGCAGAGCACGACGCGGTTCGAGGGGATCCTCACAGAGCAGTCCCGAAGGAGGATACTCCCAATAATTTTACTTCAGGAACCTGTCTTTTCCCTCCTTTGGCTTCATCCCAAAGCAGGGAGATTTGTTTTGTCTTTTTGTTCGTGTTTGTTTGTTTATTTGTTTGTTTTCAAATTTATTTTCAGAGGTGTTGCTGTCTTTATTGGCTGTTTGGAAAACAGAAAAAGAGAACATTTTCAGAGTATTTGGTTTCGTTCAAGTAAAGATCTTATAGGGTTTTTTGTGGTTTTTGTTTGTTTGATTGGTTTTTTTCTTTCTAGCACTCCCTGGGACTGGACCAAACAGGGTCTGGTCTTAAATTAATGCACAAGAAATAGGTGACTATTCAAGGTGAAAGATACATTCCCAGCTACACAGGTGTCATGTAGAAAGCCCCTGAGTCCTGGCATTCCCTAATCTTTTCCAGGTTTGACTTTATGAAAGCAAAAGTATTTTAAAGTAAGTTTTGATACTTCTTTAGCGTGCACATTCACACTCATTTCTTTGCTCTGGAGCCTTGCTCAGATCCATCACATAGGAAAGTTCTACCTTTTTTTTTTTTGTGAAAATCAATAGCAGAACAAATGTTTTTTCTCTGTGAAAAATCCCACAGAGATATGTCTTGCTCCCTGTGAGCCGTGATTACATCGTCAGCACGGACACAGAACACCCCACAAATGCCAACGACAGCTGGCTTTCTGCACACAGAGTTTGCAGCAGATTTTCTCATCTCACTTCTGCACCCACACATTCATCCTCTTTTCCTCACTACCCGGGCTCTGTAGAGCCCGTCTGCAGCCAAACCTGTTTGTTACTACCCCATGTTTTGTTTTTATGCTGATTTACCCTGCTCCTACTCCTTTCACATCGTTCCTCTGGGTTTTTGTTTTCTTCTTACCTAGAAAATGCTGGCAGCGGTTTCTGAACTCTATTCTGCCTCTTAATACTGTCACATCGAAAATATTTTTAAAATTTTTTAAAAAATGCAACATATACATGATCCTTCCATTCTTGAAGGCGAGCTCTGTCCTTTGCCCTTCTTAGAGAGCTTATGGAGTCTATAAGATATTAGTCTGCGTTGGTATTTAGGTTATCAAGGGTCTCAGAAGTCATATCAGTGTATTGCTGACAGAATGTCCTGCCTCATGTAAAACAAGCACCTAACTATAACTCCTCTAGCAACAGAGATGCTAACCCGACTCTTCTGCGCCAAATCTTGAATATCACTATTGCCAAAGCTTAACACTGTCTGCGCTTGCATGACTTTGTGAGATACAACTCAGAGGTCAATTTTTGGGTAGGCTGTAACCTCTGGCCGGCTCCTGGCCATGAGATATGTTGTTAACGGCCTTTGGCATTAGGGGCATGCAAATCTGTTCATACTCTGAATGTCTCTGAGGATTTCCATTTTGGAAGTTTTCCAGTTAAGTAATACATTTAAGTCCCATTTTTATTACTTTCTGAAATCAATTTTGGTTGCTTGGGAACTCATTAGTATCAGTGTGAAATCTTACCTACAAAGTTCATCAGAGTGAGGAAATTCTGGAATTAAGTTTGCCAATTTGCTCTTTATGATCATGTTTTTGGAAAGCCAGACCTACAAGCAATTAGCCTTAAGAACACATGAAAAAATTAGCAAAATCATTGCGCAGACTTTGGTGCTGTAAAACACAAACCACATGTTTTCAGGGTCTAGATTTGAACATCAAGCTGAGTTAATTCAGATCTGATCCTATATGTGATTATGGATAACATACAGGGTCGATTCCAGGCCCCACTAGTAGAACTGCATGCTTGCGCTATCTGCATCTTTTTGATGAAGAAGAGAAAATTAAGCTTAATGCAAAAATATTTGTATCACTCATCTAGATGAAAATGTCTGTATGATGTGTGTGGTGACATTATCTCTGCCAAAGAAATAATTTCTCTTTCTTTTAAGAGATGTTTCTCTTTGTTTTGAGAGATTTGCTCTGCAGATGCTGTAAGCAGGGGCAGGGACAGCCACACTCTTGCTCTTGCATAGTCCAAGTGCAATTCTCCTACCTGGGCCATATCACATCAGTCTTTACTTGCCTGGGGGCTAGTGAATAATCCAAGTTCCCAATACAGAGAGAACAAGGTCTCTTGAGCTGTGGTGTGATCACACTCACTGACTCACTCTGGGGACTAACCGCCCCAGATTTTCAGATTTTCATGGGAATTTCAGATTTTCATAGGAAGCACTTTTCAGAGGAACCTCATCCTTTTGCACTACAAGTCCTCTCCAGAGCTCTGGTTCCCTCCCTGCTCGTCTTTCTGAGGTACGTGCTTTGCAGCTCTCAGCCTAACAGCGTTTTGGCGTGCTGTTTGTAGGGTTGGGAAGCTTGGCTGCTCTCATACCGATTAACGGGAAAGAGTCTATGGGATAACAGAAATCTGGAAAACATGAGGGATGAGGCATGTGGCTTTGTTTAAACTGGAAAGAAAAAAGAGTAGGGGGACAACAGTTCTGTATGTGTAAAATGTTGCTACAAATTTGCTGGTGATCGCTTGTGAAGAAGCATGAGAAATCTCTTAAATATGCAGCAAAGAAAACCAGGATAAATATTAGAAATACAGTCTGTCTCTTAAGGTGGTATCTAAGAAAAGGGCTTGATAGAAATCCCAGGGTTTGTGCTACAGAAATGCAAGTTAGAAGAAATATGCATAAGAGATTGTCTGAAGTGATTAACTTAACTTCCACGGGAGCGCGGGATGGTGGGGGAGTGGCCTGGGTGATTTCTTGAATTCTCTTTCAGTGCTTCATTGCCACAAAGCTATCATCCCTGCAGGCAAGGCAACTATTCAGTTGGCTGACAGCTGATGCAGGATGGACATTAAATTCAGCTGAAGACTGACTATGGTGGTTGAAATATGTTGATTCTTCTGGAATTCAGCTCTTAATTCACACCCAAATCACTGGCAGAGCTGCTACTGACTTCAGTAACTCAGTATCAGGTCCTTAGCTGGCAGTCACTACCGTGTCCATTTTGTTATGTTTTGAAGTATTGCAAGGTGGATCTCTTACCAAATCCATTCAAATTTTTTGAAATGCGATGGCTATTTCAGCATGAGCTGTATGACAGCCAGAGATCATAGCGGTGTGAGAAGGTGGGTAGGCTATTAAATTCACATCTGTGTTATCAAATGGAAGTATTAACCTTTTCATTCTCTCTCCTTCATTGTTTCGTTTGAATAAGCTTAATCAAGACTTTGGATACCGAAGCTATTGCCTAAGAAATGGCCTCAGTAGTGCAGAAAGGCTACAAAATAGATCTGCTTATAGGAAGATTACCTGTATTTTTATTTCAATCATCAAGAATATTACTTGGAGAAGAACTCAAAGTAGGAAGCCCTGTACTGTCTTTCTAAATTTTGGTCATGGAGAACAGTTATTGCACATATAAATGAGAATGATGTGGTGGATAACATATGAGCAAAAGATATTTTAGGTTGAATGGAGCTAAGGAACTTCCTCATGGACATATCCCCTGAAACTGTTCTCCAGTTGTTAATCTGCCCACCGATTCCTGGTGGTCTTCAGAAAAATAGGAAGACTAGAACATGCTGATTCAGAGGGAAAAGATAAACCCCTGCTGCCCGGCAGCACAGTCACAGGACTCTCACTGACACCCGTCTTACCCACTCGTGCACTTCAGGATCCAGCTGGAACAACTGAGAAGTGAAGGCCTTTGCCTGGTCCTACGGCTGGGAATCTGTAACCGCCGGTCCTTTTCATGGCAACTGGGGGAGATCAGATTTATGCTTTGGCTGAATTGATCCAGGGTTTTTTGCACTTGAATAGATGAGGAGTGCTCATACAAGCAATTATGGCATCGCTGATGTCCATAGTAATAAACAGGAGGGAGATGGGAACCTTTTCACTTTGTAGTTAGCTGCAAAGTTAAGAGGGAGTGTGTATGTGAAGCAGAAGATGGTGGAATGGGTGGACAGTGAGTTGCAGAGAAGAAAAGGAAATTAGGAGGGTGGATGCAGTAAGGAGAGAAGGATGAAACAGTGGCAAGTTGGGGAGTAGCAACCAAATAGGTTTGGGGTCAATGTGGAAGTGGTGATAAGAAAGTGGTGATAAGAAAGCAGCTGAGGAGAATAAGGTGAGAGATGTAGGATTTAAGGGAGGAAATAGGCAGTGATACGGTCCTAGTACGGCTGGAATTGGCACAGGGAGGTGGCAGGGTTTGCTAGTAACAACCCCTGGGCTTTTCTGCAAGGGTTATTCCTGGAAAGAAAGCCCATGTCTGCGTGTGGATGTTGGGCAAGTCACAGCTAAGGCTTGGGGTGGAGGGTGGGGAAGGAGGATGCTTAATGGGGATGAGCAGAAATGAGATGAGGGCACAAGTTAGTAAATTACTCAGCCACAAAGGGCCATGGAGCTTTGAGGACAGAGAGCAGTGCCTGGGACCCTTGTTGCCCAGCTCAGCTCTTATCATGCGTCCTCTCACACTTTCCTTACACTACATTAGGCCAAGGAGTCTTGCTGCCATCTCCTGCCACCTGCTTCACCCAGGGCAGGAGGAATGATGCCACCCTCAGCTACTGCCATTCTCACTGGGAGGGGAGCAGAGCCAGTACTGTTCATTAAGCCGCTCTGTGAATAACAGGGCAGGAAGAACCATCCCTGCCCTAGGGCATCTCCAAGAAGGTGCAGTTCAGGTGTGTAATGCACTGGGTGTCCAGTAGATGGTCACACCTCAAGTTGGGCCAGGAGAAGCTGAGCTAAAATCTGCCTCTCTGCAAGGAATAACCCGTGAGGGTTTCTCTCCCAGCAGAGAGCCAGACTTGCAGCCATGACAGAGGGAAGGTGGAGGTTGCTACAAGAAGCCTCCTCCGAGCCCCTGCTGAAGACCGAGGTGCTTTTCATTTTCGTCTGGGAACTTTCCCCTCATTACCCTCCTGACAGGATGGGTGCAGACAGCATTAGGGATGCTGGACTACACACTGGCCTCAGAGGAATGTCATTCTCCTCCTCCTCCTCCTCCTCGGCGGCGGCACCTCGGCACAGGAGGAGGCACATCAGCACTTCCAGCCAAACACCTTCCCTTGCAAGATTTCTTATTTTCCAGCCAAAGGCGGCTGCATGAGGGCAGGGAGCCTCCACCCCACTCTCACCCCGGCTCCCTGCAGCTGCACAAGTGAGTCTGGCTGATGCCTTTTCCCAGGACTAAAGGGTGATTAAAGAGGCCTTCTGACCAGCTTTCTCCTAAAAGGAGCTTACAAAGTCCGTTTGTTTAACCTTTTCACAGCAGCTTGACCTTGTCATGAAGAACAAATCACTCTGAAACAATGTCAAAGTGTGGGACTGGCAAAGTGGCTCCTAGCCTCCACCCCCTCCGCCGTTGCAAACCCAGGGATGGGTCCAGCCCTGGTGAGGAACAAGGACTGCTTTCTGCATCCTGCCAGTCCCACAGCTTAATGCAGCAGCTGTGGGTTTTGACCCCCACGAAAGGAGGAACAGGTGTGGCCAGCTGTGCTGGTGGCACAGATATGACACGATGCCGCAGCAGCCCGTGATTCACCTCCCCGCCAAAGAGAGGGCTGTCGCCTCCCGTATTTCCCAAATATTAAATGCACTTATGAGGTTGTTCTTTTTTTTCCCTGATGCTAAATCCTTCAGCCAACTTTTGGGTTCCTGTTGCCTATTTTAAACCTTTTGTGGACTCTTAGCAGTGAAACCAGAGGACAAACAGACTCAGTAGTGAAGTTTAGAAGTAAATGGTACTAGATTGCTTAAATCTTGTTACATTTTTAATTTTGTGGATAGGGAAGGAACTATTCAGTTAGAAGCAACCATTAAACACTTATCCAGATACTCGGATTTTAAATGATAGTTCTCTTTTCACTTAATCCGAATGATCAAAGCAAAAATGCATAAAGAATTGGACAAAAGTTATTACATTTCAGTGTTTTCATGAAGTGATTTTCTACGTGAACAGGAAAATGAATCTTAATTGCTTACCACAAAAATATCCTCAGGCAATTGTAGTACAATTAAGAATTTTTCTTTAAATAGTATGCAAGCTAATGCAGTACGTATGGTGCCATTAGCAACTTCAAACCAGTATCTGGGTATTCATTTAATTTAAAACAGCGTGTGCTAACCCAAAGCTTAGCAGTAATAATAAATGTAAATTTGGATAAGAAAGTAAACAATGGCATCTCTGTTGAGTGCGTAAGCCATTAGTCAAAATCAACAGAACCAGATTTTGATAGCAAGTATAAACACTACATATTTATAATAGCTATTTTTTTAATCTCGTTTTGTTTGGCTTTGGGTTTTTTTTAAATAGTTCTTGTAAAGAATAGTCATTTCTACTGTACATTATTGTGCTCAGTGATTGTCCTTACGATGAACTTCTTTGTTTCTGAATACTGAAAAAATCGACGGCAGCAGAACAAACTCTATGTAAAATACGGAAATGGATGAGCTCACGCCACTGTTACAAGTGTGTGTGTAAGTTTAGACACCATATCTTTGTTTTTTTCTCACGCTGTGCTACCTAATGATATTCGCTGCAGAACAGCAATGGAAACAGCCTGGTGAGCTGAAGGTGGCACAGTCTAATTTAAATGCACTGTGGAAAACTGGCTCTGTTAGTAGCCGGGTGCTTAAATATATTTTCTGTAAAGCAGGCTAAGTTATTTAATCACTGTTTTAATCCGGACACTTTTAAAGTTTGTGGGAGGCTACTGAAATTAGGATTGTTCTTGTGTTGAGAATAACATGGCATAGGCTGTTCCCACCAGCCCTTGCAAGGGAATCTCAATTAATTTTAGATAATGACATCAGATGGCAGAAAAAATAACAGGAGCAACACTGGCATTAGGCTACTAAAATAAATAATACACGTACAAGCACTTAGGGAGAAACCAACAGGATGAGAGAATTTCACAGACTTCCTTATTATAGGGGTTCCTCATTTTCACTGCCCCTCTGTTCACAGCAGCCCCTGCCAGCCCTGGGAATCCCCATGGAAATTCTGCTTCCCTGCTCCCTCTCAGAGTGCAGCCCTCGCTGCAGCTGCCGGGGCTTCCTCTGCTGTGTAGACGGCAAAAAGAGCTGTTAGCGAGGTGGGTACACAGCTTAGTAAAAGACTAATCCTTGACCCTTGTGAGAAATCAGTCACTGGTGGGCAAGAGGCCGTGTCTCCCTTGGCGAGGAGCCTCAGCCGTCAATCCTGCCGAGGAGCACAGCGCCTAAACCAGCCCTGGCTCAGGTAGCAAGAATGAGAAGTTAACAAATCACGATGCAAACAGGAAACATGTACTTGGCAAGGAGAGAACCTGCATCAAATCACTCCCCTGGTTAAAAAGGAAGGGGTCTTGTGCAGCATAGGAGAGGGCCGTCAGGCTCGCCGGCACGTACGTCCTTGCTGGAGCTGTTCCACTTTGTATAAATAATTAAATCAACTTCAGAGCAAGGACTTGACCCTGCATCTCTCTCATCCCAGGTGAACATCTGAACAAGTGGGCAATAGAATCAATCTCTTACTTTTCTCTCTCTGGCCTGATGAATATTTAATCGCTTATACAAAGTGAAGCAGCTCCAATGGGAGGGAGTGAAAGCCAGGCACCTTGCAAAAGCACTGTAGCTCAATGGCCCATCTATTTTTCCACCAGCATTCGAGTCCCTGTGGACAAAAGCCCTTGGCATGTGATAGAGGGGGTTGTGTTGTCTGGATGTTCCTCTTTAGTGGAGTCCTGAGATGGACGGAGGCAGCTCCTGTCCCCTCACCTTTCCCATCTCTAATGAGTAGTCACCTACACATTTTCGTTTACAGCTGATGTTGATGTCCACTCTTTGTATACTTGCCTAATGATTAGAAATGGTCATCTAGGAAGGAGAAGACCCAGGCAGAACCCACATGGCCCAAGAGACTGCAGCTGCCAGGGCACACACTGCTGCTTCTGCTGGAGTTGATGAGCAAGTCGAACTAGCCATCATGAGACCAGCTCCTTACTTTATCCACTGACTGATGCAAAACACAATCCAATACATCACAGCAGTAAAAAGCACGAAGAAGATCTGCAGGGAATAAGAATGCAACGAATAAGGTCATTCTGCTCAAGGCACATTTGGTTTTTTGTAATTCCGCAGGAAACTAGGCCATCCAGTAAAGGTTTTTTTAGCTAATATAGAGTTTTAAAAGAAAGCACAACCGAGGGGTTTTTTAATGTGCTGAGCCAGAAAAGATACTACTCAGGTATTTTTGTAGCATGTCAGGGTCAAAGTGGAATAAGATGTGCCCTCTAGGAAGAGCTGCTCCTAGCCTCATATGCTCCTGAACTGTCTCATCATTTTCTTAGCATTTTTTTGTTTATAACAGGCACAAAGAATTCAAGAACAACTGCTACTTGCGACTACACCAGAAATCCAGTAATGGGATTGCACAGGAGAAAGCGAGGGAGGTATTTAACCTATTTAACACAGATAATTAGCTACAAATCTTCCATTCCACCAGCATGTTGCTGCATTTTTCCCAACAGTCTCTATTTTGGGAAGTTTGGGTATCTATTGTCACCTCGAAACAAGTCAAAACGTTGTGCTTTTGAACCAAAACAAAAAAAAAATTAAAACGAGATATTTTATCTAGAAATGGCGGCTTTTCTGTCACTTCACAACATCATTCCAGAGCTGTATATTTTGTTTTCAGTGTGTTTTTCTTAAAATTTGTTTTCCTGTTAAAAATTATTTTTAACCCCCAAACATTTCTTAGACATTCTTTGCTTTTGACAAAATCTAACAGTGATCAGGAGGGATATCCATGATAAGTTTGAGCTTTAAATTTAGGTGCCCTAGTTGGAGGTGAGACTCCCCATAGGTAAATAATGAAGAGATTTAAGGCCTTCCAGACACTGGTTCAGCACAGGGGCTCCAACTCATCCTTTGGAGGTGCCTGATTCTGCCACCTACAAGACCTGTCCACTTGACTTAATATCTCAAGTGGGCTGTGAGCATATGGCTTTGTCCCCTCCAAATTTCTTGATCCTAGCTATGGGCTGTAGACATGGTGCTGAGACACATCCCACTCCCTGCTCCTCCGTTCCTGGCTCAGATGCTAGAAACCCATCTCTGCTGTTTAAACTATCTTGCCCAATTGTGAAATTAACTCCTGCCTGCTGCAAAATTAAGATTAAATCTGGGGAGTCAATGGTGGCAAAGAGCTACAGCAACAGGAATATCACCTCTTTGGTCAGCCGTGCTGGCAGGCGGAGGTGCATGCACAGGCACAGGTAGTTCTTCTGGCTTCAGGAAAGGCCAATTTGTTAAGCCTTGCATTGCTTGCAATGAATTAATTTATCACTTGATTTCACCATTTCGGGCCAAACTTGCTGAGCCATAGTTTTTACCCTTTTTTTTCTGCAGTGAGACTCAGTTCTGTCTACCAGAGCTCGTCAGCCGTGAGGGTAGCAGGAAAGCGATGAGTCAAGAAGAATCAGATCAAGAGGGTCATTTCAGAGACACCAAAACAGCTGGGAGCATTTTCTGATCCTTTCCCTCTTCTAGCTGCAGAATGAGTTACCTTTGCTGAGTGTGTTTGAACTAATTCTGGAGAGAGGGACCGTGAAAGGGCCTGGAAATGCAAATGGTATTGCAACTACCACCAGGGATGGGAGACATATGGCGAAAGCATCACTTCAGTCACAGCCTCTTGTCACGGCCCCGCAGCACCACGCGGTGTATGTAGCAGCCATCACGAGACCTGGCTGGCTGGCAAAGGACTCAACCTTTCCCTGTCATCCCTGAATCGTGTTGCACAGGCTTCCTCAGCCATGCTCAGGGCACGGATCTGGCAGGCTGTAGCTGAGAAAACCACGCTGATTTTATGCTTTCACCTGTGTGCTCTCTATGTACTAAATTATCAAGAAAGCTTTTTAAACTTAGCTGGTTTCAGTCACCCTCCGGTTTTGTCTTCTGTTTCTGAACACCCGGTTGATGTCTGCAAGCTAAGGATTCCCTGCAAAGGATTCTCCATCCTCCTGTCATGCTAACCTATTGCTTCGGAGGAGTTTCCAGAGCAAACCTTCATGATACTAATATTGAGTCAAGGACAAGGGCTAGTTTTAACCACGTGTTATCTATTTTGAAGTGCACTGCTTTGGCTTCCAAAGGTACTTTAAGCCGTTTCTCAAGTTGCCAGTTGTACCGTCTCAGTTTGGTCAGGTCCTTGGACAGTACAGCTGCATTCTTCCAGTGCTCCAAAGTACCCTTCAGAAGTAGTGTTTATAACGAGTTGCCACAGGCAATATAACTTAAAAAATGTTACATGTCACCAGAAGATCAAAGAGAGGGTAACTGTCTCAAAAAACCAGCAGTCAAATTGTGCTTGATCTCAGAGATAGCTGAGCTTCACAGCTGAAGCCGGAGGCACACCCCGATGCTTGTCCAGTTGTGTCACGTCAAGGCAGTGTGGCAGCAAAGCCTGGGACTCACAAGGGTGTCGAGCACCAAGTGGACCAGTGGAGCTGGGCACCAGACTGAGAGGCAGACACTGCCAGGAGACAGCAATAGAATATATTTTTTCCTTTCTCTCATTTATATTTATATTCCTCTCCTCTTGAGGCCTGTGCACTGCCCTGCTTTGGGTTTTTTCTTTTCATAGAATCATAGAATCATAGAATGGTAGGGGTTGGAAGGGACCTCTAGAGATCATCTAGTCCAACCCCCCTGCTAAAGCAGGTTAGCCTAGAGCAGGTTGCACAGGAATGCATCCAGGTGGGTTTTGAATATCTCCAGAGAAGGAGACTCCACAACCTCTCTGGGCAGCCTGTGCCAGNTCCAGGTCACGCTGAATGGCAGCACAGCCTTCCGGTGAGTCAGCCGCTCCCCCCAGCTTTGTATCATCAGCAAACTTGCTGAGGGTACGCTCTGTCCCTTCATCCAAATCATTGATGAATACGTTGAACAGGACTGGACCCAGCACTGACCCCTGGGTGCATTTCTCTGCACTTTCTTCTCCTGCCCTATACCCAGCTTTCCCCAACGACAGTCAGAACCTAAGCCCCTCTCCTTGTGCTTCCTCTTCCCACAGACGACACAGAACCATGCGAACAGACGGCAGTTTGTGTGTTTGCATGTGTTTTCCTTATAGCCACAAATTGATTCAAAGAGACATATTGTGCACCCTTTGCTTGTCCCTCCTACCAGGCTAGCGCAGGCTGAAAGCAGAGCTCCTGAGGACCCCTTAGTCCTGCTGTGCTCCATAAAATCACACATAGCAAACCCTTCCGTAACTCAATGGATTGGAGCCATACGCCTGGTGTTATGAAATGTATGGAGGAAATATGTGCTTCTCAGTAATGCGAAGAAAAACCACTCAGCAGTTCCCGTATTATATTACTTTGAGGAATGTATATGTATGTCTTTATTTAGAAAAGTCATCCTTATTTCAGCAGTCACTGTCGGGAGAGTACAGGGCTGGGGAAGGAGTGCCCTTGTAAATGTGTCTAGAAAGGAGTTTTAATTTGCGAGGCTGCTCTGGCACACAGGAATGGGATATTGGTGTGTAAACGGGTGGTGTCATCGCTGCGGGGGGAACACAGTAATGCAGTTCGGGCTTGCCTTACACCGTCCTTTAACTGAAGAAGAGAAAGACTAAAATTCTCCCTTGCTGAGATGTCGATACCACATATCTAGTAAGATCATTTGTACGGTTTTGCTATTATGCAGCTCTTGGTCTTTTGTTCAGGAAAATCTAATGAAATTTGTGAATCTTTTTTTTTTCTCTCAGGGACAAAAATCCGGCTGAGTCAGCACGGAGGTTGTAGGCCATTGTGGCTTTGCCTGAAAGACGATTCACATAACGAGTGCATTCGGGTCAGTTAAGCCCCAGCTTCAACACGCCCTCCGTGTGCAAAAAATAACACTTCAAGTGAGTGGAGTTCTAGAAAATGAAAGAACTAATTGCTGGGGTTAGAAGAATTCAGCCAGTCTCAAGCCATTAGGATCACGGCCGAGCAGGGAATGTCATGGAGCCAATTGGAGCAAAGCTGCCAGGGCTTTACCACGCTTAAGACCTAACCTTAGGTTGCTCTGCGATCACACGACCACAGCTCTAATGTTCGCAGGCGAATATTCCCCCTGAGCCCTGGCAGCGCTTCCCTCCACGGACGCAGCGATGAGCGCGAGGAATGCCAATTCCACAATACTCCTGATCGCCAGCAGGATAGAGACAGACAGGCCTGGCGGTTTAATTTGCCCCCTTTTTTTTTTTCCTAGAGGAATAAAAACAACAAAAAGACAACCTAGTCTGTCCTGAGATTTCTGACTGATTGTGGAGTAATTTGGGCAGAATGGAATAGAGCCTGCTCAGTGGTTCATGAACAGCACTTATCCGTACTCCATTATTTTCCTTTTAGTTTGCTTTACAAATTAGAAAAGGGCACCAGTGTCAAATTCTTGATGCAAGCCTCTGTGTGAAATGATAAGCTAAATCCTAAATTGAGGTCAAAGCTGTTCATGTGGTTCCTGCTGCTAATAAAAATGCTTTTCTTTGTTCCTGCCTGCTAAGAATGCCTGCCCCATTTATAAACAAGAACTTATCCCAAAAGAGACACATCTATGCAGATGTCAGGGAAAAGTACCCTGCTTAAACTATAATCTCTCCTTAAAAATGTATTACGTTTTGTAAGGAAAAAAGTAACATAGTTGCATTGAGAATAACGCACCTGTACTACCTAAAATTCTGGTTTTGTCCGCATGGAGCATCTCAGGAACCACTTCTTGTCATTTGTAAAATCTCCGTTTAATTTCAGTTCAGAGAGCGGCTGAGGAGTTTTGTCCCTCAGTTCCCTTTTTTGACACTCGTTTCTGAGTCCAAAACGGAAAAAACATAGCAACTCTGTAGAGATTTAGAACCAGCTCCCGCTACCTGCAGAGCTCTGGCTGATGTCACATAAAAGCTGACATCATCACACTGTGCTGGGGGACGATGCAGCACCTGGAAAAATGACGTCCTACATTGGCACGAGGTTTCATGGGCCCAAAGCTGGGTAGAAATGATTCAGGAGAGGACTGGTGTCCCTCCCGGAGGGACAGCCTCTGCCAGAGGGATGGGATCAATTGTTTGGGCCAGTTACAATTTTATCCTGAAAATCATCACCTTAACGTCACTCGATTTTAACATTTCCATACATCTTTCAAATCCTTGGTGCCTGAATTTGTCTTTTTAAGTGAGCTACCAACTTTGCTATAGCGGTGTGCAGCCATGTAGTACTTTGTGTCCGGAGCCAGCTGATCCTCATCGTCATCAAACACGGACACCAGCAGTTGCTGGGACTCTGCCTTCCTTGGTTTGGTCCTGTCTGCTATCACTGTAAATGGTTTGGAATCTGGTTACTGCAATCAAATATATTCTCAAATACTACAGAAGATGAATCTTCAGGCTTACATTTTCTTTCCTTTTCTGAGAGAATGGAAATCAATTTGTCTGTAAATACAATAAATGCCACTAATACCTGTTTGGGTTAGACAGTTCAAAGACAGGAACCTGATATTTCGGAGACTGCAGCATCCATTCTTTTTCTTCCTTTTTTCTTTATCTCTCTGCTAAGCCCTTGGTACCTACAGTGAGATGAATTAAAAGTGTCAGTTTGAAACGGTTGGAAACGGGTGTGAATTGGAGCTGTCTTTGCTGAGAAGTAGCATGAGACAGGATCGCAGCTAGCGGCAAGAGAGATTTTAGAAGGGCATGGCAATATATAGCGCACTGGCTGTGCGCTCGCATGTGCGTGCTTAAAACTACCAGTACTACCAGTAAAGCTGAACCACAAGCAGAGATATGAAAACAAACCAGGGAAAATAGTTTCCTTTTGTTCTGTTTCTATAAAGTAATTTTCTAATTAGATTTACAGCAATAATAAACAGACAATGCAAAATCCACACATATTTATGATGAATTATTCAAATGTGACGATGGGAAGCAGTGCTCTCCTGCATTGCTCAGTGAAGATAATCCTCATCAGCCTTACTTTGAAATAGTAAACACTTGCCCAAATACACATACAGGGACAGGCAGAATAAGGATAAAGCTGAAAGATGCTTTCATGTCTGCCTTGGGAGCAGCTTGAAAGACGAGAAAACGAGAGTGGTAAAGTCTACCTGGAAACAAAAAACGAGACAGAAACATCACAGTAATAAGGACTGCATTCCTCTGTCCTTCTCCTCAGGGGGACACAAAGTGGTCCAAAGGCAGTGAGCTCCAAAGAAAATCACTGATTTTACTCAAACCAGGCTTGTGAAACCATTGCCTGGGAAGATAATCTAGCAGCACAAACAGCGCAAAGGCTAGGCATTTCTGCACAATCTGCCCAAAGACAGCTCATGCTTGTCCCTAGCTCTGACATGGCAGCAGATCACAGGTTTAGAGGTGACCAGCACCTCAAAAAGGTCTGTTTGACACAATTTTTATTCAAGGAAATCCCAGCTTAATTCACCGGAGGGTATTTTTCACAGCCTCTGCAGGTGTTGCTCTCAAAACCAGCCACAAGATCGTATTGCTGAGCAGACAGCCCATTTTCTCTCCACTGTCCCTCTGCAGAGAATCCCATTTGAGCAAACACGGGCAGGTGGGGAGAGGAGCAGTTGAAGGAAAAGCCCAACAGAGCCAGCACAGCCGGTCATCCCCAAACACCTTGACGTTCTTCACAAGTAAAACTCCTCTCTGAAGATGCTCTGCAGCACTATTGCCTACTGCGCTGGAATCCCAGTGAGGATGCAGGGCTCGTGGAGGAGCTAGCCATGTTTTTAGCCACATCTCCTGGAACAAGCCGTCTGATGTCCTGCCCTCCCCGCTCACCTGTGCTCTGCTGAGGTGTGGGCTGGATGTGATTGGTTTCAAAGACCGGGTTTAACACTTTTTAATACTAGTTCAGTGGGTGGGTTGAGAAGCTAGTGTCAAAATGTCTTGAGGAGGGGAAGAATTCTGTATTTCCTGTTGTTTGTCTTGCTTCACAGAATCCCATTCTTTAGTGAGCAGATGGAATACTTTTGGTTTGTTGAACATTTTGTCGTCACTATTCAGCACCAGCTAACTTGCCAAATGCTCTTGAAAATCACAGTTATTGCAGTCTCTGGTCCTCAGTTTTGCAACAGCAACTTTCCTCCTTGGTTCCCATGAATAAAAAGAACTATTTTTATTTGATTTTTAATTTTTTTTCTGCCTTAAGTTCCAAAGACTATTCTCTACCTATCTTAACCAAGACATACTGGTTTAAGTGACAAGAATTTATTGAAAGTAAGAGAGATGTTATCTTGCCAGAGCAGGAAAACTCTTGGATGAAACCAGTAGGGACTGGCATTTCTGTTCAGGGAAGTCTTCCCCCAGTTTGCCAACAGTGACTGACAGTCAAGAACAACTGTGATTTTATTTTTTTTTTTGTAGTTGGAGGTGGTGGTTTCTACCAGCTTTTAAACGCAGAAGTACAAGGAGGTTTAGGTCAGTGTCTCTGCTCAGTCTATCATACCTCTGCAAACTTCACTCTTTTGCTTTCTTTCCCACTGAACCCATTAGCTCGTGCTTGGCTGTGGCACAGTTTCTATGGGGCAGACATACCTCTTGTAGAAAGACAGACTGTCTTCAATGAAGGACATAAAAGATGGACCTCACATGGCTGCCTTTGGTAGGACGTTCCCCTGCTGAATCACCATGATGGTTAAAACCTGTTTTCTTTGCAATTTGACTTTGTCTGGCTTCATTTTCAGTTGCCAGACATTTCTTTCTTTGTTATTCTTTTCAGGCTCGTTTTCCCTTTCTCTGTTTTCTACCGCCTCCTACTTTTTAGAAATCTTTAAACCGTAAAAAAACCCTCTGGACACAGGATCTTTTTGTTGATTTCAGCACCCTAACTACAGATACACATCCTGATTTTTATTCATTGCTCCTTGGTCAAGAGCGATAGTACCTATCTCATGCATTTTGGTAGGATTTATATTAGAGTATTACCACGCATACACCCATGTTCTTCAGAAAATCTGACTATGGTTTGCTACCAGCCTCTAGTTCATCTCTCAGATTGAAATGACAGCAACAGAAAAGACTACTTTGTATTTTTTACTGCATTGTGACCTTTACACATATTCATTACCTCTGCCTCTGGACTGAGCTTGCCTGAATTTGAGACTGTGAAACCAGCAGAGAGTTGCAGAGCGGCTGTCAGTTTGTTTTGCATTGGTCATCTCTGGTATCCTGAAAAAAGAAAAGAGTATGAACATGGCTATAAAACAAAGCAAAGAGAAATAATACTTTCATGAATTATGTTCACGTTCCCACTGGAAAAACTTTGGTCTAGTGAACAGCAGAGGAAGTCAGTGAAAATTTTATTTCTACCATTGTCACTGTGTGAGATCATGAATACTTTGCAATTCTATAGCACTTTGCCAGCAGAATTTTCATATAATATGCCCCACTCCCTTTTCCTGATTTCCAGTTAGAAAACGCTTACAGATCTTAGACTGTAAATGGAAGAAAAATCTCAAGAGCCACACTGGAGTGAGTGCGACTGGGCTTCTACCCTGTTTTGTAGGACTACGAGGAAAAGCTATCTCAGGAAGGAATGTTAAATGCACCCTCCCCTACCACCATGGTAGAAAGTCATGTCTCACTTTGGATATTACGAATCCTGGAGCAGACTTCCCCATGCTTCAGGAAGGACAAAGGGAAGAATTTACTTTGAGGGACTCTGATACGATGACAATTATTTACAGAAAAAAATCATAGAATCATAGAACACCAAGGGAAGGGACCTTTTCATGTTCATAAAGAACTTCTATAATTTTTCTGGTAAATTCCTTTAATATTTTCCCTTAATTTTCTCAATGAGTAGGATCCAAGATAAACACTCTTATCCACTGCTCCCCAAGGAAGAAATGTGACAAGACAATTTAGGCAATCCGAGTTGTGAATTCTGGTTCAGTCAATTTCTGAATTTGGTTTATTATGAATATGCATAGCATTCCTGCCTAACGGAGATCCAGCATGTGACAGCAGACTCGTGTGGTATAAGTCCCTGGCCAGGAACAGCAGAAGATTGTTAAACCTTGATACACTCACACAGAGAGGAATATTTAGGGACCGTGGTGTTCCTCATCAGCGAAAAGCAAGTTTGTCAGTAGGAATTGGGATTTCAAGGTCAGAGATCCCTATGCAGCAACACCAAGAAAAAAACCTAACTGCCAAGCGGAAGGATATGTAGGCAAAGAAAATTTCAGGCAAGAAAATTAAAAAGAGGATCTGCTTTTGTGGAAGAGACTATTTGTGACTGTTGGACAGCCAAGGTGAATGAAAAACCACTCAGCTCAGTTGAAACTCCAAGACTTGGAAAAAAATATTCAGGAGGGTAATGTTACAAGCCCCCAAAACCTGACTTAACCTTGAAAGATCTACAGATAGTAAGAAAACTGAGGAAAAGAAATGCTCTTTCCTCTTTTGTTGCTGAACATTATGTACTTGTTCTCTCTACTGCCCAGATTCAGGGACTACAGTATTCAAAGGCTCTGTAAATCCAGGTGTGTCTGCCTCAACTAGCACGCTAAAGAGGAGAACACCAGCCTTGAAATGCTCAAAAAATCAGAAGGTTTGGGAAAGGGTAACAGAGAGAAAGCCTGTGTCAAGGGAAAAAAACAACAAAGTGACTCTGCAGGAATATGGTGAGAATCTACACAGGAGGATTAAGACGTGTTGACCCCAGTGCGTGTGAGCCTGATGCGTTGGTGCACCAAACGTGTTCCTGGAAGCCAAGCTACCCTTGGGTGTGTTATCCTTACAGGTAAGCCATTGATAATCTGCAGCATCCGACTTTTGCAATGTACTTAACTTCTTTCATTGACTTCCTGAATTTTCTTAGAAATCCTGATTGCCCAGTGCTCCCACTGAGAATAAATAAAAACCTCCTGAGCACTTTCAGTTATTTATTCAAATATTTGATTTGGAGCTGGAGTCTTCTATCTTTTGCAATTCAGCATAAAAGTACCAAATGATTTTATATGAAATGATGCAGTCAATCAATTTAAAAGCCAGAAGAGCCATTATTATAATCCTATCTACTGCAGAGCACAGACCCAAACAATTGAGTAATTCAGAGTTCAAGTATATCTGATCACATCTTAGTAAAAGTCTTCTGTCCCCAAAATCAAGAGCTTTAATTTTTAGGACGTCTAAATCTGATTATTGCCCAGTCGAAAGCTGACCATGTTACTTAATGAAATATTTAATTGCTTAAAAACATGCGTTCAACAAAATCAATTACTTATGCAGGAGACTTTCCAGTGTTCCTATACATAAAATAGGAAAAGGTTGGGTTTTCCATATGATAGAATTTTTATTTTCATATTTCATTTAATATTAGTTTTTCATTTTTGAACAGTAAAAGTAAATAATGATATACTCTAAATCACTGAAACAAGATGCTTTTTCAACCTGGATTGTTCTGGGAAGATTTCTGTTAAAAAAATTAAAAATTATATATTCTGATTTAGGTCAAAACCATTTTTCAGATCCTTTAAAATCCTCAAGAGAAGAAATTCCACTAAACATTTTTGAACTAGCTCCTGTTAGAAGATATTTGTGCTTTTAAATTCATATTTCTGCTTCTGAAATTTTCTTTTAAGTAAGCATTTGTGCAGTATTTATAGCATAAAAGCAATGGGTGGCTTGTATGTTTCTTATTATCACCATTGCTATAACACTGATTGCAGCTGCATTAGTGGAATATTTTCTGAGCCCAAATTTAATCTTTCTTCTACCACTGTAAGTACTTTGACTAGAGCTAAGAATTAATGAATCAGTATGCTCATACACAACACTGATGATAAGTGACACTCTTTTTGGCTTCAAACAAAAAGAATTAATGTGTGTTTTGTTATGAAGATAATATTCCACAGATAGAGGAATACTTCAGTGAAAGTTCAGTCTGGTGATATGAAACAATAGTCCCAAGGACCGAATGGATTTTACTGCTTCTTTTGTAGAGCCGTGGAGCAGAGGTTTCCTGAAAACAAGAAGCAAATCAGTAGAGACTGCCTGTATGTTATGATGCCATTACCAATCATTGCGTTGGGAAAAACTGTCAGAAACTCCATGTATCCCATCTGCAACACAGAAGAAAGTCGTAAGCCTGCTTAAATTCCCACTTCGACTCACAGTCACAAAAGTTCAGAAAACTAAGGTGAATTACGGTTATTTCTAAATTATTTGAATATAGCAATTTATTTTTGTAATCACTAATGTAAATTACTGAGCAGACTACATGAGGGGAAATTAATTCTATTTTCTCTTTTACTGAATTAATTATAAATGCTTTTGACTTTCATTGCTTTATGTCTGTTCTTTTTTATATCTGGGTAGCAGTCACGGCATAATTATAAATCATATCAATGTACAACAAGGTATTTACAAACACATTACAACAACTGTATTTAACTGGCACGTCTAAGCTATCATCTTCTTGGAGCAAGAGGAATGATAAAACTGTATAAATTTCACTTTGACAACACGTAACACATTAAATAAGACAGTGTGAGATGGGGCTTTTCCAGGAAGTGCAAATCAAAAGGAAGCACAATAAATCACTTAAACTTTAAGTGACATTTATGTTAATCTTTTCCACTTCAGTCCGGTTTGACAGACTGCTGTTGTCCTGTTAAATCAATGTAACTCTCATTTATGGGCAGGAAGAAGAAAACTCTGCAGAGACCTTATGTCGCTACTGAAGCCAGATTTCTGTTTCTTCTAAGACAAGTAAATGCAAACACAAAGATGGAGAGAGGGGAATCAAATTTCTCCTCCTGCCTCTCATTGCATCTCTCACCCGTCAGCCACTGCTGGAGAAATAAGTCTGACCCATAAGCTGACCGGTCACTCCAAACCTGCCACACGTACGCTAGTTTTAGCTCGTGTGGCTGGTTGGCACTAGCAGTGCCACTGACAGACACAAACCAGTGACTGTTGACTGAATAAGCAATTTGGAAGGTAACAAAACAAAACAAAAAACCCCGTGTAATAGAGCAGAGTAAAAAAATGAAGACAGGAGAAAAGTAAAGACCATGGCTGTTGTCAGGATGCAGCCAAAGCCAGGGAGGAACGGACACCTTTTGTTTCATCTTCCCTCTCTCTGGCATTGCTGCCTTCAGAGTCAGTGGGGATCAGAGTCGGCTGGCAGCCAGAAAGCAGAGGGGGATCAGCAGGCATGATGTGAGGGTCTGCTTCTAGTCCTCCCGCCTTGTTTCACTTAATCATATGCTTAAAATTAAGTGATTAAGTGAATCAGGCCCACAATTTTGTCTGAAAGCAATTGGTGTTCAGCTCTATGGAAAATTATTCATGCAGTATTCTCTGCTCTACTTCTTTATGAAGTTTTCGAAACTGTAAAACAAATGATGGAAGAGCACCATTCTCTTTGACTTTCAGAAGTTACTCAAGGGTCTCTGCTGATCCCTGTGACAATAACGAAAATAGCTTTTCAGCAGTTGACAACGACTCTTTGTTGCCCTACGGTCGTTTTCCCAGAGAAAGATGCTTTAAACTCACTCTTCTGCTCTTCTCCTGCTAGATCTGTGTCTGTAACACTGCATGGTTTTCAAACCACAGTCTTAAATTAAGCTTATAGCTGTCAAGGGGACAGTAACCTTTCCAAGGAAGCAACCAACCAACCAAACATGGCTGAATAAACACAGTGTGATTAGTAGCAATATGGCCTTTTTGATTCCTGCGAGCCAATACGTGGTGAAGGGTTGACAGGCAGGGAAGGCCTACGGACGATTTATTTCTTGTTCTGCTTCCTATTTCAAGGAAGAAACACATTTCTCCTGCCATAGGTTGTCTAAGGGCAGCGTGCTGGGCCCAAGCAGCTGCCCCCACCGCTGTTCCTAATGTCCCTCACTCTCCAGGGCCAGCAGGAAACACCAGCCTGCAAACAGCCGACAGCAAACGGGGTTTTGTTTCATTCTCCATGGCACTCCAGCACCAGCCCTACAAGCCAAGGTCCTGTACATCGCCACTGTAATGAAGCTTCCTGGTGCCAGCACCAAGAGCCTTTTGGTCTGCTGGGGAGGGCCCTTTCTTGGTGTGAAATGGAGGGAGTCCTGCTTCCACTCCCATTACTGAATTCTCCACAGAAATTGCGGGCAAGGATGCCAATTAACACTAATTGGGGTATTTTTGTATGTGGACACGTGTCCATTAGGAATCTGATTGATAGACTGAGGTAAGTGACTCATTTTGCTGTTGCCATAAAGTAACCAATATACCATTTGGGGTTCTTCAAAAGGAAAATACAGCAGACCTCACCTTCTCCCATTAAAGACAAAGAGTTTCGACACCACTAGAGGAATTTTACCTTTAGGTGATGGACACTTGACCTAGGGGTAAGTGTTGCGTTGCCTTGCAGTGCTTTTATCCAGGAAGAACACCTTGCTGGATAAAAATACAGCCAGAGATACTGCTACTGATCTTAAGAGATGCCTCGTGCTTTCTTTGAAAACACGCTTGGAATTTTTCTTCTTGCTGATCAGTTTAAGACAACCAAATTCGAGCTTTATATCAGTACTGAAGCCTGCTTTCCATTTCTTTTAAATTCTTTCTAAACACTTTCCAAATACCTAACTACCATTGATTCATAGTGAGCCGAAGACCAAAGGAGTATACAAGATTCTCTGACGGAAAACTTCTTGGTTTGGGCACAGGAAGAAGCTGACAGCTCCATTACAGACTTGTCAGAAATCAGCTGCTTTTAAAAGAGGACCCAGCCTCTGGGTCTCCTGTCCAACATGAGGCAGTGAAGCAACAAATACAGCCACCACACAAAAAAGGTGAGGGACCCCAAATGCAATTTTCGGCTGCTTGTCCAGAGAAGTACGTACCCAGCCTAAGGCACCATTCTTGAACCACTCTCTCAGCAGGGAAACTGGTTTTGAAAAATGCTGCTCATTTCGTTTTTCTTTCCTTACCTGTGGCCCAAATGTGTGGATCATATGTGAAGGCAAGATCAGAGCAGACAGATCAGCTTTGCTCTCAGATACAGTCAGGTAGATGAATAAATCCAGCTTAGTGAGTTTTGGCATTTAGGAGCAACAGCTGGAAAATTCCTTTTAGCACTTCCTTCACATAAATCACTTGAAAACCAGGAAGGTTTTCTTTCAGGGCAATTGGCTGCACTAGCGTGCCCAGTCAAGACCCAGCTCTCCCTGGTGTGGAGCACAAACCCCAGCCTGCCTGGGAGAGCTGTGGAGACAAATCTGGCCCTTGAGTTTTCTTACGCATTTTGGTCAGCAGAAGTGAGGCAAAGTTTTGGAAAAAAACCCCTTTTGCTTTTATAATTCAATTTTTGTCAATCGCTTGATTTTGACTGAAGTATAATATTATGTACAGAAAATTAAGAAGTATTATTTGAGTCTTGTTTAATACCACCCATGAATAGAAGCTGAACTCTCCTGAGAAAAGCAGCAGAGTTTGATGGACTGGAGACAAAACCAAGAGCACCAACAACAGCATCCAGTGGCATTGGAAAGGATCCCAGAATTCAGTGTTAGTTTTTCCTTCCTAGTTTGGTATCTCTCATCAACAGAAAGGCTGCTAGTAGAAAACAAACTATCTATCTACTAAATTCCCGCAGGCATCCAGGTGCTAGAAGATATAGTGGCATTCCTTCACCATTTGCCTCACCTAACTGTCCCAGCCACTGAAAACTGCTGCTCAGAGACTTCTGCAGTGGTTCACCATCTAGAATCCTCTTCACAGCCCAGTAGAATAAAATATCTCCCCGTACTTCTCTGATCCTTTCCAGCATATAAATCCTCTCTAAACTTGGGATGGATTCTTATTTACCAAGCCCCAGTGTCAATGGATTCCACAAGGGAAGATATAAATATTATCTCAATGTTCCTCTTATGAACCTGCTGATCATGAAATGACTCAATGGTTCAAAGACTGTGAGCCAAATGATTTGAAATGATAAATGTCTGCTAAAAATGCCCCCAGAATTTATTAAGTTTGCATCCTTGTACAGTATTGCCCCTCTAACAGACAGAACACTGCTTTCCTATGTACGCTGAAGCAGAGAAAGAAATGTGCTGAGTGCTCAGCTACTGAGAAAGGGATTGCCCACAGATGGTGTTACCAAAAGTAGGCAGTTTTCTTTCTCTCATACACTAAAAAAATCCCACCCATTTTTTTCTTACATATACTATCAGGTCAGTGACTTTGTAACATAAATTATACTGTATTGCTGATGAAGTTATGAAATAATGCTGACTGTAAGATTCTTGGTAAATCACATATTAAAATAGACATTTTCTTACTGTTTACACTGGCACTACCTCTTGATCTGTCGTTGCTAACACTATATCTTTTTCCTAATTATGAATGATGTAATCTTGCCAAGTCCATCTTTTTTTTCTGTAGGCGATTCATGCACACATTTATCACACAAATAGGGATGCAACAGTTTAAAGATCGTTTGCTTCCTGAAATGGATGACTTTGTGGAATGTCCATGCCCACGAGACCAGCAGGCGTGGGGTGAGCAGGGCTCTATTACGTGCTTGTGGGTTGGGTGCCCCATGAGTGGAGCAGGCAGCCTGCCACTTGCTTGTCTGCAGCGATGAAGAAACCTCACTCTCATGGTACCACTCTGGCATCTGGAAAGGGCTCGTGAGATAAATCAAGTCAGAGGCATGGACCTCACTGAGCTGAGGGAGACCCTTTGACATCCAGGTTGCCAACAGCTCACAGCATTTGGGAAGCGACTGGTGCAGCTCTTACCATGCACAAGGTAGGTCTGGCCAACCCCAGGATGATGCCAGGCAGCATTCCTTGGCAGAGCCAAAAAAGCCCCAAGCATCCGGAACTTTATTTCACCCATGACATTGCTCACGTGTGCGTGCTTTTCCAAGGTGATGAGCAGCTGCAGGCGGGTGCTGTACCTGCTGCTAAAGGAACCACCTTCTTAGAGGCACAACCACATGTGTGCTTGGGTGCCAGCCTGGGACATGAGACCCTTACTTGTGCCCAGGAGGGGCAGATAACCTCTGGAAGCCACAGGCCCTGATTTTTACTTTGGTACAAGAATTATGCAGCGTTCCCTCTTCGTGAGGTCCGTTCACACTACCTATGAAGTATTTCTGTCAACATGCCAACAAAAACCTTTAGACTTCTCTCTGCAAACCACAAAGCAACCAGGTCAGGCATTAGGCGACTGAATGTCTTCAAGCGATGGACTCCCTTGAAGTAAAGGTCCAGGCGAGACACAGCGGCTGCTGCAGACTGCAGGGCTATGGCGCTATGGGTTGTGGACTTCTGTGGAGTTTCTGTAATATTGCTTCTAAAAGCAGTATTACAGCTTCACTTTAATGACCTTATTGATACGCTGAAGTGGCTCCTATTGCATCATGCACTGGGAGAAGTGCTACGTTACTGCTGAAATACCAAGCATCCAGATAGAGAATTGAAGGGCTACAGAGATTTCACGTTCTGCTGAGAAATCTGGAATTGTTTAAATTGTAAATTGTTGAGGGAATCTGCATTTGGATATATGTTAACATCTTTTAAAAATAGTGAATTAAAAAAGATCAGAGTATCTTTCAGTGAAAGCTATTGTATTAGCTCCATTTTTTTCATCCCACTAAACAAGGCTGTTAGTTAGGAATGTATCAAGTGTCCTCATTTATTGAGAAGCCATTTGCAAAACATTTCAATCTTTCCAACATAACACATCAATGGCCATTTTCTCCCTTCACAGAAAAAAACCTGGAATATTCCCCAAATCAGTGTATAAATACCCAGTTACTAACAAACAAGAGCTGAATTTCAAAGGAAAAAATCCCAGGTTTTTAATGATTATAATTTAAACTACAGTCTGAGAATGTTTTACCTTCAGAGAAACATAATTCCTACTAAAATTTCATACTTATGTAAAATGTCTCAAAATGAAAGTGCAATTTTCCATGCAATTTAAACACAAGTTTATCAGATCCCTTCTGCTGTCATTTCAAGAATATGATAAAGCATGGTAATGCCACTGAGGTTGAGACTCAGAGATTCAACAGGATTCAGTTTCTGAATGATGAAAAGTAAACCAAGATAACAGATAACGCAAAACAATACTAACAGGACAGAAAGAAAACAAAATAATTCCCAGACTTTCAAAATGGCATGGAGGCCATTTACATGCAGGCTACAAATTCACAGCCAACCTCTTCATAAAATGTTTTGTGCACGATTCCAGTGGGTCTCTTCACATGCGTAAAGCTACTGTGATATATGATTTTATGGAGCTGAGGATTTGTCCTGAGTTTACTAGGGAACAGAAAGCCTGGAAAAGCAGGAGCTCAGAAAGAGAGGGATGCTCTCTATAAACATAACAAGGCATTAAATATTGGAGACAAGTACTTAAGCCAAAGAAATTCTCTAAGTACAGGGACAAAAGCACTAGCTGGCCATGAATACATAGAAAGCAGACTAGAAAAAGACTTCTAGGCATTATAGTTCTACCAGGAACCACTATTACCTACATCTCTCACTCACTGCGTCTAGAAAAAATGTGTTTGAATGAGCAGTCCAGGTCTTATCAAACTGGCCTGCCTTGGACCCTTCCCATATGAACCATATCACTGACATCCCATCCCAGCAAAACGCACCTGGAGGGATCCTGTGCCGGGAGCAGGATGATTTCTTCTCCTTTTTGCCTTGAGCGCTACTTCCCAGTCAGCCAGAAGGCGCTACTGAAAACAAGTAATAATTTTCTTTCTGTCAGATATTATTACTCTCACTTGTCATCTAATTTTCCATGAAGAAACCATTCAGAGAAGTCAGCATAACTTTTTCCTTACAAAATAAAATAGTAACAACATCTGCGATGTTCAGGCCAGCTTTTCAACTTTTTTCCCCCCCCAAAAAGCAACATCAGGCCTTGGACTGGGTCTGGGTGAGGTGAATTTAGCTTTCTTCACAGCAGCCTGTGCAGTGCCGTGCTTTGTATTTGTGACCAAAACAGCGTTGATAGCATATCAGTGTTTTAGCAATTGCTGAAAAGTGCTCACACAGAGTCAAAGCCTCCCCTGCTTCTCACTCTGCTCCCCCCAAGAAGCAGGCAGGGCGTGAGCAAGGGGTTGGGAGAGGACACAGCTGGACAGCTGACCCACATTGCCCAAAGAGATATTCCATACCATAGAACACCATTCTCAGCAGTAAATCTGGGGAGTAATTTCCAAAGAAGCTTTTGCTTGAGGACTGGCTGGGCATCGGTCTGCTGATAGTGAGGGACTACATTTACATCACTCGGTTATTTTGTTTTTCTTTCACTTATTAAACTGCCTTTATCTCAACCCATAAATTTTCTCTCTTTTTCCCTTTCCAATTCTCTCCTCCATCCTGTTGAGGGGGAGCCAGCAAGAGTTTGGGTTGGGTCTCACCTACCAGCTAGGGTCAACCCACCACAGACCTTGATTCTCTGAATGTGTCCAGTCTGGTAATATGCCAGCTCTCCGGCATGCAGTGCAGTTCTAGGACAGAGTGTTTTGTAAGAGTTTCATTTGAACCAGATCTATTTTTCACCAAGGAAACCATGGTAATTCCCATTTAGTAGCTCATCATATACTTAGGTAGTTGTAACTGTAAATATCCATTTGAATAGGGACCCTGTTCTTCCTCTATGATTTTATTTAATAATTTATTCTTATAAACTGCTCATGGTGGGGTTTAACTATCTCAATAGCAGAAGGTATTGCCAGAAGGGCAACACAACAGGGTACAAGTGATGCTGGCTGTTTCCAAGGTGCATTAATGATAACTTCCTGACTGACACCTTCTTGGTCCCTGTTCTGGACCTCATCCCTGCAAACAAGGAGGGACCATTGAGGGGTCAGCGGGATGGAGGCAGCCTTGGCTGCAGTGACCACGCAATTGTGAAGTTGAGGATCCTAAGAACAAGGAAAAGCGCAAGTGGCAGGATGACAACCCAACAGACTTTGGGCAATTATGGGCAAATTCTTGGAAGAATCCCATAGGATATGGCTGGAAAGAAAAGTGGTCCAGGAGAGCTGCCTTATTTTCAATCTCCTCCAAGCTCAAGAACAGTCCATACCAATGTGCAGGAAATCAAGCAAAAGCTATAGGAGACTTGCATGGATGAGTAAGGAGTTCCTGAAGAAATTAAAATATATATATAAAAAAGCAAGGGCAGATGACCCAGGAAGAATAGAGACATGGTCAGAGCATGCAGGGATGGGACCAATGCCCACCTGAAGATGAATGTGCCATCAGGTCGAGGGAGGTGATCCTTACCCTCTGCCCAGCAATGACAGGATACATCTGGCATTCTGGGTCCAGTTCTAGGCTCCCCAGGATGAGAGACATGGCCTTACTGACATAAGTCTGGTGAAGATCCACAAAGATGATTAAGGGACTGAAGCATTCATCATATGACAAGAGGCTGAGAGCTGCGACTGTTCGCCCTAGGGAAGACTCAGGGAAATCTTATCAATATGTGTAAGTGATGCTTCTGTGAGGAAAGAGAGGAAAGAAGATGGAACTGCACTCAGTGGTGTCCAGTGAAAGGACAGGAGGCAATGGGCACAAACTAAAATCCAGGAAAATCCATTTAACCATATATACCTACACACTCTTTGTATATATATTAACATATGTATATTTAAATATATAAATATATATAATTTTTTTCCACTGTGAAGCAAGTTAAACACGGGGAACAAGCTGCCCAGAGAGGTCGTGGAGTCTCCATCCTCAGATATATTAAAAACCCAACTGTCCCCAGTGATAAGCAACTTATTCTAGCTGAACCTGCTCTGAGCAGGGGAGCCGGACCAGACAATCTCCAGAAGTTCCTTTCAACCTCGATAATTCTGTGAGATAATACAAATGCACATATATAAATATATACAATATATACAGAATAATGTGATCTCAATTTATGACCAGAGCTACCCAAATTCATAATAATACAGGAATATTCAATCTGATAGGGAGTCTCATTAGCGTGCATTAGAAATCAGTGTAAGAAATAAGTGGGGGGAAAAAAAGAAAAAACGGTTAAATTGAAAATGGAGAGAAAAATCTCTAAAATCCAATGGCATATTTCACACCCTGGAGATCTTGGCTCCAGTCTTGCTTCAGTTTTTGCGTTTAGTTTTCCTCTTAATATGGGACAGTGCTAACAAGAACTCCTCACCCTAGACCACACCATAGTTAGCAGGGGACGCGAGAGCCTTCAATCCAGGCTTGTGCTTCAATTCAAGCAGGAGAATCAGTCTTCCAGGTCTTCAAAGCATGATTAAATTGCTGAGAAACTGGGTAAAATACATCAGCTGTGTGTGACATGACACAACAGGATAAAGGAGCCCCTAGAGAGATCCCATATGGTATGGGTTGTCAGGCCTGGCCTTCTCCTGAAATCTTGTAAATAGAAGACAGAAGCGCCTCTCTGCTCAGTTTGTTGCTCTTCTTGAAAGTCTGTTTCTACCCTGGGTGCTGGCTGGGGAATTTGAGGCTCTTGGATTCCTCTGAGGATACCCAAACCCAAACCAACCTGGCAGCACTGCAACAGACAAATCCCACTAAGGACTTAGGCATCAGGGACAGATACTCCAAGGAGACATAAAGCATTATTCTGTTTACCAGCTCTGTCCTTACAGGAATTTAACAGAAACCTTTTAAATATCGGCGTTGGGATAATTCTGTTATTATTCAGAAAAAGGGTTAAAATCTTCATGACACCATTGATTTCAGAAGTGAAAACGTAGCCATATATGTCTCTGGTTTTACATCCAGTTGCCACTAAAAGAATATAGGGTTTTTAGGGGACTGCAGCCTGTTTCCGGCTGTGGTCTTACCTGGTAGTACAGAATTGAAAAGTGCACTCATCACTGCATTTAGTTTCACCTCTGCCCAACATGTGTTTTACAACTTCCCATTTCAAGACAAAGTCAAGCGTTAAGATCTAACTCTTCCCTTTATTGGTACATTTACTAAATACCCAAAAGATGCTCTAACTTATCAGCTAGGTAGCCACGGTTGCAAGCACACAGTCCTATGTCGAGATGTATTCCAGAAAAGCATCTCTTCAGAGTTCTTTTTTAATGGCCAGTTTAAAACCAAGTTTAATTCTGTTAATTTACTTTTTCATATTTCTTGAGGTTATTACATCTGACAACTAACCCATCACTTTAGAGGAGTGCTTCTCCCTGCCTGGCTGAATTAGGCCGTTGCATGAGAATGTTCCAGCACAGAAACCCATGTCCTCTGCAAAACAGACAGCCCTGAGGTTTAAGAGATTATACTGAATGAGTCACGACACAAGATTTACTTCTAGCCGACTGTTTCGATAAAGAATAATGTTTCATCCAGACAAAACCACCCAGAAACTGGGACCTCAGCATTTCCTAACTTCCTCCCAAGGACAGCCCCCAGCAAGCAATGCCACTAGGCGTTGCCACCAAGGGCTGGTAAATACCAGGATTTATAAACAGCAGCGAGAGGCAGTTGTAATGAGATCAACGTTGAGGATGGCAGCAAATGGCCTATAAAGCCATTTTAAAAAGGGGATTTCCTGCAACAGAAGCCAGCTACCAATAACTTTTTCTAATAATACCAGGTGAAAAGGGTTAGATTTGAATTATAATGCCTGATACTAAGGCGTGGACAGACAGCTTTGTATTCTCCTTGCAGGCAACTGCTCAGGCCATTTGTTAAACTTTCATCAGGAAAGAAAAGGAAATCTTAAAATAAATCTATACAGGTACATCCAGGCCCTAAGTACTGTGCCAGAAGAATCCAGCATTGTATAACTGAAAGGAGATTAACGGTCTTATTGTTATATGCTGTTATTACAGAAAATATTATATACAATCAAGGAAAAAAGTCACAAACGAGAGCAAGCAGCAAGCACGGCCACGTTTATCTCCCTTTCCCGATTCCAGATCTAGTTCTCAAGGAAAAAAAATTTGCTAACAAACTTCATGAAACATGTCTGAAATAGGTGATTTTCATTCAAAGTTTTCAAGGCACTAAAATGCCCCTAATCAAGTTTAAGCAAAGGAATTCTTACCTGGAAAAAGCCCCTTTCATTTCTCAGGGCTGGTTGCTTCCTTCCTCCTGCAAACCCACTCTCACAGCCATATCTTCGATATTTTGATAGGAAAGAGCCGCGGGCTGGGGCGCTGGGACACCGGCACCCCCTGCACACAGGCGGGCACCCAGCCAACACCTCCTGCCAGCAGCCACTGCCCCGACACCGGCTCCGGCCCAAACCCAGCCACGGTCCCGGGCTACAAAAGGGGGAGCAACCGCCCTAGGCCCCCAGCTGCCCCTCCGCACCTGGTACGCACAGCTCTGCCCCGGAGGAGCGCAGCTCCTTTGCGCTCTATTTTCAGAGCTGCTCCCTTCCCAATTGCGCCCTTGTGCCCGGAGCACAGCCGCCACTTCGCCCCGTTTTTTTGCGGTTACATCCATGCTAAAACCAAAATCCAAACTATTTCAGAGATCCCTCTCCCCTTTACTTTAAAAGACAACATTTTAGCAGAGAAAGCGCCTCTTTAGGTACATCTGGTCGTGATTTTCCGGAGCTACGTTCCCATAAGCCTGTAGTTAAAAATAAATCAAAGGCAGGAAACTCGGAGAAGGGAGCTTTCGTATTTCACCGCTGCCCAGGCGGCTTTTTGGTCGTTAAACTGAACTTGTAACACTTGGGGATTTCTTTCCACGTGAGGGCTATTAGCGCGGTATTTAAGGGCTATTAGCGCGGGGTTTGTTCCTGTTAACGGTGATGCCTATTTAAAATTACATGCGGCTTCACAAACTTTAAAATTACTAGCCTCCTTGTTCTAAAATGGGAAAAGCAGCTGCTAGCGCTGGCTACCGCAGGTCGGCTCGATGCAGGGTGCTGCCCGGTGGTGATACGAAAGTGTAAATCCTGGTATAGCCTTAATTTCAGCCATTCTGGAGGGTTGTTTTTTTTTTTTAATTTTATTTTATTTATTTATTTTTTGGATTGTACCGACCAGGAGAAAAAATTCAGGAAGGCTATGAAGTAGGACTTACCGCCGCTGTCGACAGTACACCTGAATTTAATTCAGGAAGTGAACTAACAGCAAAGGTAAACAGAGGCGACAACTGTCCATCAGAGCTGGGTCCCCCTTTTCGTTTAGCTGTTATCCACCGCCTTCACTGGGATGGGGGGCTGTTGTTTGCTTCGGTTCGCATTTCGGCCGGTTTGAACACCCGAGCGGCGTTTCCCCAAGTGCTCCGGGGACCCCGTCACCGCGGCGGTGCTGCGCGTCCCTCTCCCGGGCCGGTGCGCCTTGCACCACGCCTGGGGCCGGCGCTGATCGAAAAATTCCCCGTTTTACTCATGGACAAGCTGCTGTCCGTCGGGAGGCTTAGGGCTTCCTGGGGGTCACCCTGATTCCTCCTCTCGGGGCCCTGGTTCCCCCCTGGGACTGTCTGGGTTGTCACTGACCGTGATGCCAGCGGGTGTCTCTTCTTCCTGTCCCCCGGGAGGGGGGACACGGGTCGGCCTGAATCTCTGCTAGTCGCTTCCCTAGCCGCTCTCGGTGAGCACGCACGGCGCTGCCCGCTTTTCGGTCACCGAGAGGAGGGGAGAAGGACGGGGGCGACACGTTAATCCCTGGAAAATAGCTGGGGACGCTGGGTTTGCTAGGTTTGCAAAGTGGGAGCGTTGCTGCGCGCTACGGTCCTGCAATGATCAGGCCTGAGGAGCAGCTCCGCTTCCCCCCCGGCCTGCGAGAGAAACCGCCCCGTTGCCCCATCCCTCCCCTCGAGCCCACCCGTTTGAGGATGAACAGAGTAGATGGGGCAGAAAGGGGGGTTGGAAGGGAACGAATTTGCTCATTAAAAAGGCTTCAAAGGTGACATAAGTCTGTCAACTCGCTGATCCGAGTCCTCTGTTCCGCTGGAGGGGTGGTCTCCCCCGCCCCGGGTTCATCCAGGGATCCCCGCAGGTGGCCCGGGTGGCCCCGGGCAAGGGCAGCCCGGGCGCCGCGGGGAGAGGCTCCCGGGCCTCCAGCCGGTGAAAGGCTCCTGCTCTGTTGGCTTTTCCCCCTCCGTTGCAACGTGTGGTGGACGGGAGCGCAGGGGGCTGCAGGGCACGGCGGCACTGGCATGGTGCTGGGTGGGGAGGGGGCTGAGGGACAGAGACGGGGCAATGAACAACCAAAAGGACTCGGGTGGAACCGGTAACTTTCCCCCAGCTCGCCGCAGGCTGCCACGGCCGCCGAGGCAGCGTCTCCTCCTCTCGCCTCGCAGCGCTGGAAACGTGTGTGGGAAGTGATGGCTGCGGGAGGACCCGCATGGAAACCCCCCGGGAACGCTCCGGGACCCCGCCGGAGCACTGACCGGGGGACGGCGCAGACCCAGGCACGGCCCTGCCTGACAACTAATCAATAGGCGCCCATTAACCAAGGCTTCCAGGAAATGGTGTGAATCCTCCTGCTTCTCCTTTTGCAACCAAACAGGAGAGCAAACACGAGTAAAGGATTGCAAGCCAGCATGACAGTACTGGCACAAACCCAACAGATGAAACCTTTCCTCTGCTCGTTTCAAGCGAGAATACCGAGAACTGCAGTGCTGCTCCCCCTTCCCGAAGAAAAAAAAAAAAAAAAGCCAAAACCAGAAAAACCCCACACCGAACTCCACACGCTGCCAACAAAAAAAAAACCCAAACAAAAATAAAACAAAAGCCCCGTCAGCCCTAGATTTCAAAGGTGCCCAGGGACGGGCAGGCTATCACAGGGGCATGTTTGTGGCATGTGAATACTGGGAATGGCTTAGCAAGCACAGAAGTGAGAAGAAGCAGGCGAAGTCCCACCCGGGAAACGGGTAGAGCACTTCTGCCGGTGTTTCAAACGTCGCCAGAAACCGTTTGACCACCGGCTTATTCCTCTTTCCTATGAGCAAGAAACTCTTTAATTACGTATTTGTATTTCCATTCTTTTTCTTTCTCTCTTCCTTCATTTTCTTTTCTTCTTCTTCCTGTCTTTAACTCTTCATTCCCTCCTTTCCCTTCTTTCCCTGCCTTCCCTTCCTCCTTTCTCTCTCCCTTTCAGTCTTCCATCCTCTTTCTCTCCCTTTCTTCCGTTCTTTCCAGTCGTTGGCTCTGGCTTGAGGGAGATCCCATGTGATTAAACTCACAGGGCGTTGGAGGGCCGAGGTAAAATAAGCCAAAGGGACAGAAAAGATGAAAGAGGCTGGCTCTGCTCGAGCGCCCGAGGACCGCTGCCCTCCTCCTTCCTCCGCGGTGTCACGCCAGCTCCCGGCCGCCTCCCCCGGGACCCTTCTCCCGATCCTGCCCTGGAGCCGCTTATTCCGACCGCACCGAAAAGGATTTCCTCCCCACGCACCCCCCCTCCCCCCCGTTCTTTTTACCTATCGCCCCCGAGTCACCGGTGCAAAGCCGGGAAACGGCGGGGAGGTGATCGGATACAG
>VZSC01000367.1:49957-97335 GCA_013398225.1 Steatornis caripensis
AAAAAAAAAAAAAAAAAAAAAAAAAAAAAAAAAGAGAAGGAGAAAAGAAAGGAAGAGAAGGTCGCGGTCCTGACGCTCCACCTGCAATTCAGACATCGCGTAAACGCAACTGAAAACTTGTATTTTGATTAACGCAGAAAATAATGCCACTAATAATAAAACCCCACGACCGACCGACCAACCAACCAAAAAGCAGAGATCTACACCAATTTTAAAATTCTCCTCGCAGAGTGAAGACTGAATGTTGGTGCTTTTCTCTCCCAACAGGACCTTTTAAATGTTAAAGGTGTTCGGGACCATTTCAAAGATGTCTCCAAACGCAGGGACGGAAGAAGACAACAAAATCCGATTGCAAATTTTGGCGACTCTCAGTCTGTCTTTCGGGGAATCAAAGGAAAACACAAAACACCGGGACCGACGAGAACAGCTGCAATCCCGAGCAGCGAAAACCCGAGGCACAAATAATTTTCAGGCTATTGGCATGGCGATAAAAAAGTTATCTAAACGGACGTGCGGCTGAATTTTAAAGTTGGTCGGTGCACAGCTGCCCGCTTAAGAGGTCGGCGGATTTAGAAATAATCCGTCCTCTGTTCATTTCTCTGAAACAACGTATAAAGCACTTCGCGAGGTTTTTAAAATAACCGTAACGAAATTAAGCTATCGAAATGGAAGAGCAGCGTTAGCCAAATATGCTGGGATCCGGGAGATCTAATGTCAGCCAGAGAAGAAATAAATCAAACCCGCCGTGAAGTAAAATACTGCGGACGTTCAGATGAATTAAAAAATACAAACCAAAACAAAGCTAAGTACGCAGTTACTTCCCCTCTTAACGATTTTGTGTTTCGAGCAGGGAGAGGAGGAATTGCGTTTGGCGGGATCAATTCCGTGTTAAAAAACCTCTGGCACAGAGTCGTGGAGGGCTGAGAAATTTGGATCGTGTCATGAGTGTGTTTTAAACTGAAATAGGATTTTTAGGAGGCGAATATGCAATAACTATTTTATCACAGTCGGAGACAAATAAATAAGCAAGTACAAAGTAGACTTAATCCTTTAAACGGGAAAACAAATTAGTCGGGTGTGGGGTAGTTCGCATATTGATTTACTTCTCTGATGGATCATTTCTCCAGAGAGTTATCAACAGAAAAAAAAAAAATCAGGTGGATTTTTTCCTGGTGAAAGAAGGTCTTGGGTAAAAGACTCCAGGGCCCTCACCCCTCCCCAAACGCAGGGCTTTTCGGCTGGAAACCCGAGCGTGATGTGCAGCACACCCGCAACTCCCTCCTGGTGACTGCTCCCTCTGTGCCCGAGTCCCCTTAATTTGTAAATAAGTTTCAGGGCCCCTTTTCACAGAACCCAGCTGAGCAGGTAATTTGTTGTTAGTGCTTGTTTAAATGTTGTGAACCATGCGCTCAAAAATAGGAAAACTATACACAAAAGAGGCAAACATGGGAACACAACTGGAAATTATTGAGTTATAAAAATGTCAAAGAAGAGCAATTTGCAAAGAGGCATCAGTAATTGTCTCCTACATTAACAGAATTGATTTGCCAAGCCCAACCCTTTTGTTCTGCCCTGAATGCATGGGCGCTTCGCCATCCACCTCAATGGGACTGGATCAGGACCTTTGCATCAGGCTTTCAGGCCAGGGAGGTTTTCAGGGGTCTGGGCCGGATCCTGCTTTGCAGACCTGCAGTCCTGGAGCATGTTCTCAGGGGTAATCCGGTGGATTTACAGTAGGCTGCCCGGACGGGAAGGACACATGTGCATCTGAGCCTCGGATTTGAAGGCATCTCCCAAGGATTCAAGGAAAGCAATCGCAGCTGCATTAATGGGACCAGTGAATGGAAAGCACAGATTGATGGGATGGTTTCCAGCAGGCGTAGGAATGACACGCTGTGGCCTCGCTCACGCCAGCATGTGGTGATGTGCTGTGGTCAGGCTGGGACGCTGAGGTGTTCCACCCGCCGCTGCCCCAGCCTGGCACAGCCATACAACCACCCCAACCCACGAGGGCTTAAGCAAGTCCATCCCCTGCTGTTTAGCACTATCATCTCCCCCAAACTGCATTTCACAAATGAACTCCCACTGTAAGACCAGTGTGGCTTAGTCTGCAAAGACCCCTCTTCCCTGCTAGAGCATGGGGAAGAAATTTTTCACCTCAGGCTCAGCCCGGGCGGAAATGCAGCACCGGCTAGTGCTTGCACAGACAGACCATTGCTTTGTGGGTTATGTTTTCTTGCTCATCCTATTCTGCCTTATTTAGGACACTCCAGACTTTGGAATTGATGTGCGAAGAGACATGCCCCCATATTCAGAGCCATTTGCTCCAGACTCTGACTCCCTGAGCCTGCTCCCCTATCCTCAGCTTTTTTTTTTCCCCAAAAAATCTTTTTTTGTATCCGCACAGTCTAAGAAGTAAACACCCCCACCCCCAAAGCTAGAGGCTGATGTGGTCTTATGACTGCAGGTGCCAAGGTTGTAACCTGTTGCATTTATGTGTGTTAAGACAGCCCAGGTTCAGGGCTTTTTTCTAATTGTTCACACTTACATCTGCAGGGCCCTGCCCAGGCCCTTGCTTCTATTTTGAGAGCGAATATTTTGCACAGGCTGTGATTCAGTAAAGTGTATCTGGTGTTTGGGCTGCCAGAAATATTTTACTTCTGATTTGCTTACTATCCAGGGAAGCATAAAACTGACATCCACTACACAACATTGCACTGTGAAAAATATACCTTATGACTTCCGAAGCACTACAATTGTTTAAAAGCAGAACTACACGTATAACACGTTGCTGGTGAGAGCTGCAGTAAAAACCTCACTGACTGCAGTGAGGCCAGGATTTCACTGCCTGTGATTTCATGGCTGAAGATATACCAGTTACTCATAACTTATCAACTGCAGGAAGTAAGACAGCTCCAAGTATATTATTATTTTCTTATGAGAATGGGTATTTACGTCCTTAAGATAAAAAAATATGTAAAATAAACATCTAAAGTTCAGACATAAAGTTCTCTTTAATGACTGGATTAGTATCTGGTATGTTAACAAACTTTAAAAAAAATCATTGTATGATCAAATTGTACTGACTTCAGGTAGAAATTCCTTTCTTCCTTCTACCCTCTACCTCCCAGCGGATAATTTTCCAACTTAAAAGCAAAAGGAATATTTTGCACTTATCCTACAGAGGATTTTTTGTTAAGCTGATTTCTTGCATCCCATGAATAGTATTAGGCAACAAGATAATATGGATTTTCCTCACTGAGACCTATAGGATAGGATTAAAGGACTGGTCAGGGCCTGATCCTGTCCTCCTGCATTTTTGTGACTGGTATGCCTGGTACTGAGGAGCTCAGAGGCCATCAAGCCCCCGTGGAGCAGATTCCAGCTCAGAGTCTCTGTGCAAACAGCCGCTTCGAGGTCTCCCCACAGCGAGCATCACTCGGCCGCCTCGGCCAAGCAGGGAGCCAGAACCCAAACTCCACCTGGAAACACAAATATTGTTAAGGGTTGTGCTTAGAAGAAATGTGACATTAATTTACTTTGATTTGTGCTGTTCTGCTTAGGCTGTTCATGGAGATCTGGATTTTGACATCCTTGTTCACGTACGCTGCCCTTTGCCTTTCAAGCCTTTGGTCAGTGCCAGCGGGATGGTCTGAAAAAAAACCCAGCATACGAACAGGCTCGTTATTCACATCATGCGGAGAAAATCCAGAATTGGGCTGGCAGTTTTCAAGTTTGGCTTTTGATATCTGGCACACGGGTAAAGTCAACCTTACTCAGGATCACGAGCGTGTTAGGCTGGTGTTAGGCGTTAGTGGGACCAGCCGAGGCAAAGGAAAGCTGATCTCGGCTGCTGGGCAGATGCTTTAAGGAGAAACCCCAGGCGGAACGAATATGAAGTCTAAGTTTACCTGACACTTCTGGTTTTTAGACAACCCTGTGACGTGATGCTTAGAACTTTGGCCTGAATTTTACTTGACGTGAAGGGAAAGGAATATTTTTGGTAGAGAAAACAGAATGTGTTGGATACCATCAAAACCAGTAAGGATTACTGCAAATGACCGAATGATTGTTGCAATAAAGTAACCACATCTTCTGGGCAGACCCTGCAGTTGTGATGTAGCTCTCAGAAATACTTCAGAAATAAAAACAGCAACCAAAATTGTAACTGTAAGAATAATTTACAGTGGGAAAAATATCACTACCATCGCTGCTAGGAACCCTGCATTCACTTGGCTGTTTACTTTTTCACACAATGAAAAACATTCAAGAGGTAAGAAAACAAACGTGCAAAAAAAATTATCTGAAAACTGTTCTGAAGAATGAAATAATTCTTTTTGGACCATAATATAAATGTAGATCAAAGCTTTGTAAGAAGGCAAAGGAAGCTAGGGGATTTAGACCTCATTTGTATTCAATGACTGCCTTAATTAACTCCTTTAGATAATTTTAAAAGTCATGTTGTAAACCTTGCAGCAATACCTCGATCAGCCAAATATATCAATCAGCAGTGGGCCCTAATTTGAGGAAAGATTTCCAGTTCCATATCAATTTGCTATTGATTTATGAAGCCAGGATTTAACCCTTCCCAGAGTGCCTCTATTTTTAGTTTCAAATCGGTTGCTGAGTGTGAGATACATTTAATGCACCGACAGTGAGTCCTATGTACTATTTACACTCTTCTGTTTCTATGAAAACACAACCAAATACAATTAAAAAAAAAGTCTGGGTGAATTTAAACCTGCTTTTAAAAGAAAATTTCATTACTTTTCACTGAGTGTTACAAGTGGGGGGAAAAATATATGGAATATACGTGTTTGTGTGCGAGTAGGAAGAAACCAGCTATCCTCTGCAGATCATTTGCTCAACAGGATTTTATCTATACAGAGTTGTTTAAAGTTAGAATTGTAATTTGCACTCACTGATTGCCATAACTGATAAATCCACTTATTTTGCCCTTTTTCTAGCTTTTTTTCAGATATCCTTTCAGAAGGCTAGTAGTTTCTTTTTTTCACCAGATTACTTAAGGTCCATTTTTTGATCTGCCAGTTTGCCTGGTAGTCACTGCAACTGGATCCAGCTGATAGAAGGAATTTTGATCACACTGAGAGATTTTTAGGAGTTTTGGTTCTATTGCCATAATCCTCTCACAACCAGAAGCATCTAACAATGAGTCAGAACATGCCGTGCCTCCTACCTTGTCTCCTGATCAGGAGTAAATATACACATACTGCTGCCCTTCGGTTTGAGCTGGATCATCTGTGGTGATACAGCTATATCTGCAAGGTGCCCGTGTTAGGCCGCCCCGGGGTTGCTACAGCAATCTGTGACTTCCCTTTTACATGAAGGTCTTCATATATTTCTTCATAGAAGGTTGGCATGAGATGATTATTAGATATCAGAAACAAACTGGGATGCTCTATATGGCCTATCCTCATAATAAGGTGAAAATTCTATTTGTTTTTAAATAAATAATACATATGTGAAACATGGCTTCCTAACATAACATTTTCAGAGGAGCTTCTGCTTTCTTGCTAAACTTGTTTAGCATTTAAAAAGCATTTTTTAAAAAGTTTAAAAACATTAGTTTTAATGTCTAACGGTTTTTCTTCCCACTATTAATTTGCAGCTCTAAAAACTCCATCTGAGCCTGTAACCAGTTCTTCCTCATTTAGTACCATGCTTGCTAGCAAAGTCTCAGATTAAAGAAGTGCAATCCAGAGCTGTAAGCTGGGTGACTCGGCTTCCCATACAACATCCTCAGCTATGTCCTCATCTCATCCAGTCCTAGGGTGTTTCTAAGTAGACATTGTAATCTTCTGCTTGTAAACCACTTCCAGTACTTCCAAAGTACTTCTTTTTGAGATATACTTGTATTCAGCCCAGCAAGTATACTTGAATATGTGAAACGCAGGGACCAGGAGGTTAGTTCTTTTTCAAATGCAGGAGTTGCTGTCCTCATATGGGAATCATTCTGGATATGCAACGGTCTGTCTTGAACTTTCATGTATCATCTTGTTTAATAAATCTTTTCTGAGATGAGGTAGTTGCGTAAATTATTCAAGGAGTGTGTATGCACGATGTGTTTATTAAAGTGGCATCGTTCTGTACATTGGTCCCTCTTCCTTCCCTAATGTTTCCTGACACTCTGTTTTTCTTTTTCACCACAGCTTAACACTGAAATGATTCTTTCAAAGATTTATGCAAAGTGACTTACCATTCCTTTGCAGCTGGTGATAGCTGGGTGAGAGTCCAACACTGTGTGCGTATACTTGTACTTAAGCCTTTATTTACCATAGAATCGTAGAGTACCATGTTGGTAAGGGACCTCAAGGACCATCTGGTCCAACGTTTCTTGGCAAAGGCACAGTCCAGACAACATGGCCCAGCACCCTGCCCAGATGAATCTTAAACTTGTCCAGTGTTGGGGAATCCACCACTTCCCTGGCAAGATTATTCCAATGGCTGATTGTTCTCATTGTGAAAGATTTTCCTCTTGTGTCCCGTTGGAATCTTTCCAGGAGTAACTTGTACCCATTACCCCTTGTCTTTTCCATGTGACTCCTTGTAAAAATGGAGTCTCATCTTCCTTGTAGCCACCCTTTAAGTACTGGAATGTGGTGATGAGGTCTCCCCTAAGCCTTCATTTCTCAAGGCTGAACAAACCCAATTCTCTCAGCCTTTGCACATATGGCCAAGTTTCCTTGTCCTTGGATCATCTTTATGGCCCTTCTCTGGACCCTCTCCAGCCTGTATAGTGGGGACCAAAACTGAACACAGTGTTCCAGGTGTGGCCTGATGAGCACTGAGTGGGATAATGACTTTATGAAAGTTATATGTGTATATACATACATAGAGTTTTATTATTGGCTATGTGCATGTCTTCTTATTCTCCAGTATTGAATTTGTCATTTTTCGTCCATTTTGTATCAAAAGATACTTCTGAAATGCTTCGTAGGTTGTTTTAATGCTGACCACTCCAGATAATTTTGTATCATTAAAAAAACCTGCTACCTCACTACTCACCTTCTTTCCAGACCATTCACAAATATGTTGAACATCTGGATGCCTGTGGGACTTCATTAGCAATTGCCTTCTACCATTTATCACTACTTTTTTTACAAATCTTTCGAGCAGTTATAAATCCACGGGAGGATCTTCCCTCTTATCCCATTAAATCCTATCTACTTTAAATGGTTCTGATAACTGACCTCATCAAAAGCTTTTTAGAAATCTAAGAACATTACATCAAGTATGTGACATTTATCCACAGACATACTTTGTGCTTTGAAGAACTTCACTACACGTAGGAGACATAACTTCTCTCTATGAAAGCCATTTCAACTCTGTTTCTTGAGACAGAAGTCAGACATACTGGTCTCTGGTTCTCCATGCGTGCAACAGATCCTTTAAAAACCAGGTGTCACATGAATCTCTCTCCCTTCCTCTGGTCATAAGGATTATTTTAATAACCGATTTAGGAGTTTCAAATCCACATTTCTTTGGGAATCTTCAGGGAGCGCTGGTTGTCTTAAGAGATTTGCCACCATTTATAGTGTTGACCTGTTGTGTGATTTCTGCTGGTGCTGGGGAGAGCCGGCACACTATGGTCAGGAATCCATATGCAACGGAAGAAACGTGGTTTGAATTTCCTCAAGCAGTTGAAGGAATGGGATGTGGATCTCCTTCTTCCAGCATGGGAGCCTTAAACCCTATTAACTTCCAGGGTGTGTACACTACATTTTATGTTCTGCTGTGTCTTACTAGATCAAACCCTTTTTGAGATGGATAGGCTGAGGAACAGCTATTTTACGGTTTTGACTGAGTTTAGCCATAAGATAAGAAGCCCAGTCCTGTGAAGGCTGAGATGATTCTGACTGAGCACAGATCCAGAAGCTCAGCTGTTTGGGGACTTGGATGTTAAAAGTGAGTTTAGGAGCTGTTCACTTGAGTTCTACTTGTGTTATCCATGTACCAGCCATTTTATTTCTACACCTACAGTCAGCAAAGAGGAGTGGACTTATTAAACGCAAAGATAAATTTTTTTAATCGAAAATTCATTATTGTAAGGATGTGTTTTCGTAAAACACATGGAAGTGGAGTAACGAAATTTTCATCATTAATACACTACTCAAACACAACTCATACACGGAACTTTACTGTTACAAATAAACATATCAGTCACCCATTTCTACAAGAGTTCATGCCAGACTCCTGTTGAAATCTGGCCCTTGGACTTGCAGTGCTTCACTACCACATGCAAATAAAGGCAGCAGAACATTGAGGCTTTCAGATGCTTTGGGTGATGGAGAAGCGTCCAGACATTGTGGATTATGTAAGGGAAACATATTGTCATTGGTAGGCTGGGTAAACAGCAACATCAAAAATGCTTTCAGTAAACCAATCAAAGATGAAGAAATATAACAGGTGCCTATTTTTTTTTCCTTCAGTAGTGCAAAAATCTGCCTTGCAGCATTATGCATACTAAAATCAAATCCCATCATCTGTTGTTAAATGGACTTTTGCCAGAATTCCTATCTATGTGTAAGCACGTATTGCAAGCAAAGCCATTATTTTTTTGTTTATTGGTTAAATGCCTTATTTGATTTCTTAAGAAGCAATTTTCAAGGTTATATCCAGAAAATTCCCCACTCAGGCTACAAGTTGTTTCAGCAAATAGAAATCACAGCACCATCTGCAATTTCATTTGTGCGGGGCACTGTAGACCAGCGTGTACAAGCCAGCCTGAAGGTGGATCCCGCGGGGACTTCATGGAGGGACATGCCTGCCTGCTGCACAGTTCCCATTTGGCTCTCTACGACTGTCAGCCCAGTGCAGATGGATAACTTCTACATTTTGCAAGAGTGCAAATGATTGATTGCAGATCTCTGAAGGTGACATTGTCAAATGTATTATTTCACTCTTGATCTGAATGTACATGCAAAAGTGTCTCTTTACATGTATGCTTTAAAGAGCTTAAGAAGCAGCTTGTAACAACAGCTTTCATGGTCTCTTGCTACTACTCATTTGTAGTTTTACTAACCATGATATGCATAATGATCTAATAACACAGTATTATCTTACTATTGTAATATAGAAACAGGACGCATTTGCAGTCATGGATATTCATATTGAAAGATTGTGACCAAAATTTTCAAAAGCAGCCAGCATCATTTACCATCACCTGAATTCTACCTCCATTTCCTCAGGAATTAAGCTATCGTTTCTCTCAGAACAACATTTACATATTTTTAGCTCTGCCTTCCAAGTCTGACATTTTGTCATGAATTACTAAAGAGGGGAAAATGACTTCATGTCATCCAGCCCATGAGGTCCACAATAGACCCATGTGGGCACATTTTTTCTGTGCATTATGACGTAACACAGGGAAAGGTGATATCAGGGGATGATGCGGGGATGCTGACAGAGGGAAGAGAAAATCTACACCTGCTAGCAGGACTTCTATCTTCATCACAGTGAATCCTCCTGCCAGGTTTTAAAGCTAGGCTGGCTATTAAACAGATGACTTTTTGTTAACCTTTTCCCTCCGCAAAAGGGGAAGGGAAAGAGCAAACAGAAGGAGGCTTATGGGTTGGAAAAATTAAAACAGTTTTAGTGTAACCATAATAATAAGGTATAATAATAATAGGAAAATAATTATGAAAAAAAAAACCAATGTCGAGCTCCCCTATGACCACCACATTACCCAGATGCTGCAGGGCAGGCTCCGGGAAAGTCCCAGATTGGACTCTGCAGGCTCCGGGAAAGTCCCGAATTGGACTCTCTAGCAGGCAGGAACTGGATTCAGGAATGTACGGATCAGGATCAAAGGTGGAAGAAACAGACGGAGGCCTCCTCAGACGCTGGCCATAGAAGAAGAGAGCTTGACCCTCGTGATCCCTCAGCTTTATACTGGGTGTGATGTGTATGGGAAGGAATACTGCGTTTGGTCAGGTTTGGGTCACCTGTCCGACCTGCTCCTCCCTGCAGGAGGGTCATAGGTCTGACCCCTTTTCTGCCCTTTCGTTTCCTGCTCATAAGAAAGTTAGCAGAAGCAAGCCTCAACCTTGTTTTCCATAGGAATAAGTATAAGCAAGAGCCTCTCTGCATGCCATTCGTATCGTTACTCCAGCATAGCTATAAACATCGAGCGTTCTCTCTCCCGGAAGCAGACACTGTCTGAAAAACATGCAGTTAATTTCAGAGAGTGCAGGCACTTAGAAGAGATTTAACTGAAAAGTAGAACTACTGAAAAAGAAAACTGGTTCTGTCCTAGCTCAAACCAGGACACCTCCTCAGAGGAAATACAAACTCTGTAACTGCAGATGTCCATGTTTCTGTCCTGTCTTAATCCCAAAACCTAAAGGGAGGGAACCTAGCTGGTGCTTTACACATGTGGCGAACGCTTAACTTAAGGTTGTTAAAAACATGGATGGTCTCAAAGTCTCAACAAGTCATAGCTTCCTTTATGAAGAGAATGAATCACATGCTGGATGGCATTACCTTGCACTGAATTGATTGATTATGTACAGAAATAGGATAGCTCCAAAGGAAGAACAAAAGCCAGTGAGGGCCTGAAGAGCTGAGAAGAATGGAAAAGGCAACATGACATTTTTGCCAAGGAAAATACAGTAATACATGTCATTGTGTTTGAAAAGATTGGTCTCAGACTAAGAATGCAGCATAATGAAGAGAAGTGTGGAGTCACTGTGCTGTGGAGAGAGGAAGGAAAATGTCTCCACAGTTGCAGAACTCCCTGAACTGGTGGTGCATTCCCCACTGTGGTGTAAAATGCTTGCAGACAGGTAACTGTGCAGAAAACCCTACAGAAATTTGGGAAAATGACGTGTTGATGGGTCTCCTTAGAGCAGTATGGCTTTCATTCCATGCAGTACAACTTAACAGAAAACTAATATAAAGAGGGATATTTATCCGCCTCCTGGCCTAAATCATAGGCAGGGTTTGTCTAATGTTTTGTCATGTATAATATTCTGAAGAACAAAAGCACTCAGATGCTACTCATAAAAGCCACTTCTGCTTTGTGTATGTGGCTTAGTTGTAATTTGACACATTGTAAAATACAAATAATGAATGAATGCTTATGAACTGTTGAAACACCACCTCGAATTTTACAGTAATCAGTGGAAATTTGGTTTCTAACTGTGTGCAAACCCCTAAAGCCAAGGCTCATGCACTGGTGCTAGCACCAGTCGGTTTGTGTGCTGCGGGTGAAGGTGGAAGATATTTCTCTGTGTGATTCTAGAAAGGTAGAGCCAGCTCCACACTCAGCTCCACAGGTAATGGGGAAGTAAATTAAAAAAAAAAAAAAAAAAAAAAAAAAGAGAAAGACAGAAAATCGCTGACTGAACAGCCTGATTATTAAGTGATGGGCCACTAGTAAAGACCCACTAAAGTTAGGGATGTCCCTGTGTGCTCTGCAGTTTTTCGGCTAGGGCAGAAAATATTGATTTAGCCTAAAGAATGTTAAGGGTACAAGGCACTAAGGTCCTAAAGACACAACCTATCTGTTTGACAGTTTGTTCCTCTGAAAACCTTGCCCTAAAACTCTTAACTTTGGGTATCCTTTTTTTTTTTTTTTTAATCTTGACCTTACTGCATTCCAGGGACTCTTAGCAATGGATTAAGGGCATATTTAGCTGTGACCAATTCGTTATAGCTGAACTCCTGAGTGAGTTGTCTGCAGTCTCCTGACTAGTATGAATTGATGTTTGCCAGCACAAATGTCTCTCTCTAACTTGTATTTACCCCATGATGCTTATTGCCACACTAGGTTTGTTTCTGACTTACACTTTGGTGAACACCTTACCATTTTCCTAAAAAGTTTTCTAAATTTGTACTGATTGAAATTACAGGAAGAAAAAAGTTGGGCTTGTTTTCCATATTTTTTTTCTAAGCAGGTTTTGCAATGGTGCTTTTCTTTTTCAACACATTTCAACTGATTTGTGTGTTAAAACACAAGTTCAGGTCCATTTTGCTTCCACTATTCTCCTAAGCAGAAGAATAGTACAATTTTGATGAACTATGAAGCTCCAATAACATTTGCAGAGGACTTACGGATCGTATGGTCATATAATTAATAATTTGAAGAGAGAAATTGCATGCTGGGTTAGTTTCCTAACCCCGAGATGTTATTCTCTGTAGGTGAGGGCACACAACCACAACACAGATCCGTGCACGTTGTGAGCTTGGCAGGAACCCGGGGGTCCTCTTGTGCGTGGCTGCCGTAGTGTAGGTGCATCGTTTCCCAGGAAACAGAAACTGGATTCCTGGGCAGTCAACATGTGTTTCTGAGGAAACGAAGACCCTTGAATGTTCTTGATTTCCACTTATAAACATTCAAGACTGTTCAGAAGATGCCATTTTCCTTATAAAACCAGGCATCCCCAAATCTTAGCAGAGTGCTGATGACCAGCCTTCCTTTTAGCAAAGCTTAGGAGAGAGGCAGCCCTGGGATCAGGCTCAGTATTTCCTGGGGAATGGCACTGAAACACATTGTGCTCTGTGCCTTAATACAGGTGAAATTGGAAAGATGTTATCATTTACTAAAACTGAAATGCAATTGTTTTTCCAGTCCTTACAGAGCTGAAAATTTGTGTTTTCCCACTGTCCTGTAAGCAAGGGTTGCCAACGCAACTCCAAAGCGCTGCTACCACTCTAAACAGACAACTCTAAACTCCTTTTTCATCAGTGGATGATTTCCCCTCACTTTAAAGGATTCGGGAATTAACAGATAGTGGGCTGCTTACTTGTTTACTGATTTATGTGTATCAGACAATGGTTTTCAGATAAATGAAAACCTCAGTGGAATCAATCTGAAAATGTTCAATGTGCTTACCGTCAGTCAATAGCAGAAGAAATAACAAAACATTAAAAAAAAATCTTGCTCTTTACTTTCACTCCTGTATTTGCATTTTTCTTTAAGAAAACTTGCCATTCAATAATGAAAATACGAAAAATACTTTTTATAAGACTCTTACTTTCATGACTTCATCGTGGTTTCCACCTAATCTCTGAGATGCAAGTCTTGAGATAGATTGAAAAAATATCAGAAACGTTTGTAGTCCCGGGTTTCAGAGCATCTCCAACAGCTCCGCGGATTTATAGCGTGAGCCGTTCCCCTTCACTATAGCACCAATGACATCTAGCGGCTGACCCAGATCCTTCACAAAGGTATAAAATAATTTAAAAAAAGACAAAAAAGAAAAAAAAATTCCTGTCTGTTCCCACCAAATATTTGTTGCCACTCCTTCCCGAACTACGAAAAGCTTTCGCAGCTGTTTCCCACTCCGGCCTGATCACCACGGCTCTCCCAAAGCCGCAGTTTCCACGTGAAATTTCACACCGTGTGCTGTATTTTTAGGCTGATAATGTCAAAGAAACCCATAACCTCTGAAGACGAACCAATATGCAGAACGTTTAAGACAGCGCAGTTCCCTGACTCAAGATCGAGTGGTTCAATCTCCTGATGATCAAAATTTGTCTTATTGAACAATAACTCGATCCCCACAAAACCGAAAGGAGAATGAATTGATGACTTTGAGCTCCCAGCTAAACCCAAACATTTCTCACTGAGAAGCTTTCCAAATCTTCTACAAAAGCTATTGGAGCTCCAGCGGGGGTGGAGGCGGGGTGGAGGGGTGGGGAAGGGAAAGGAGAAGGGGGAGGGGGATGGACCATCTAATAGCAGGAGAGATGTCTGCTTCACTTAGAATTACCTTATTGATATTGCCAAGCACCTCTCCTGCCTCCGACAGTCCTGGGCAGTGACTCAAGCGCGATGCTGTGATAAGCAGAGATAGAGGGGCCACATCAAGTCTTGTGGCTTGAACTAAAGCCCTGCTTTTCTTGTAAAAAAAAGTTAGAAGCAGAACACATGTCATTTATCTTTGCTATTCCATCTGAATATCTTTTGATCTCCTTTCTGCATTATACTGTGGAAATAATTTATTTACCCCTCCTTGTGAATGCTCTTGCTGTTAATATAAAAACAGTGCCTGGGAGGCCCAGTCACAGACTAAGACATGTGAGGTGTCCTGCCAGCAGTGAAAGGCTGACCCACACCACAGAGTCCAAGTAAGAGGTTCATCTCTGAAGTCCGTCTTCCCAAGGGCTCCTCTTGCTTATTGCACTGCATCTACTGCCATCAAGATCCATCAACTGTACTGAGCTTGGACATAATGCCCTTTATTCGGCACTCCTCTCAAAGAACCATCTCTCTTGCCTTATCTTTGCTACAGTCACAGTACAAAAGACAAAAATCATAGACAGATAAAAGTATGAGAGGGAGCGAAATAAAGTAATGGGGCAGTCCCTTCAAGATACTAACTATACTGGCACAAAGTTTTCTGACAGTTTACATTCTCTTTGGAAATATTGCTTTGACTGAAATTAGTGACCGAGAGTACACAATTTTCATCCAAATTTGACCTCAAAATAATTTGAAACACTATATAACATATAATTTCTAAATGTTGCAGCACTAAAGGGAAAATTGTGATGATGATAATCCAGTTTCTTCCGGAAGTACCATCTTTAGATAACGTTGACTTTAAATTTTCAGTTGGGATGAAAGAAACATTTCAAAACATCAGATTTCTTCATGAAATGAAGAAAAAGAAAAACCTTACTTTCAGTTGGACTCTGCTGAAATTAATAGTAAGTATAACAGCTATTTTGGATTGCTTTGTTATATTTTTATAGGTAGCAGCTCCAATTAAATAGCCAGAAAATATTCTTCAATAGCAAGCTGAAAACACCAGCTGAGGTTCAAAACCATTTTCTTCCAGAGCATTTGCAAAACTCGCATGTGTCCAGGCAAGAAAAAGGAAGCCTGATCTTAATATATAGATGTAAGAGAGCTCTTTGAAGAGATTCAAAAGCTGCTGCTTGATTTTGAACCCTGAATGATTAATAAGATCATTTGATGTGCCCAGTCCAGCAACAATCACTAATCTAATTGATGACTGAAGGAGAACAACAATTCTCAAGCTGGTTCATGTACTACCCCCAATAAATTGTTGTAAAGTAGAACAGTGGAACATTAAACTCATCCATCATTATTAGCTCATGTACAACAACTTGCAAACTGCTGAAATGGAATAGTTCTGAGCCTTCCTAGCATGGTTTAAATGCTCAGAGCAAGTTCCTCTTGTTATGTGACCCTAGATAAGGAGGAAACAGGGAATTTCAGACTGGAAAGCACTGCTGCTTCCAATCCAATCAATGTCAGCATCTCTCTACAGCAGTTAAGTATGCAGCAGTAGAGCTGTTTCTGGGGTTCTCCGGCCACGAGCAGGTTGTGCTCCAGGTCTACTGCAAGGCTGCCTCTTGGTTGTATTTATACCCTTGTATTCCTCCTGCCCCTGCCCCCGGCTCTTCAAAACGCATTTATTGGCAGCAGCTTCTCCCAGTTCTCTAATGAAAGTGTGAGGACAATATTTTTTAATTTGTCAACAAGTGTATGAGTAGAAATGGAATTATTTTTAGACTAGATAAAAGAGGAGGAAAAACCGATCAGACAACATGAGCCCTGGGCAAAAGAGGAATTAGAGTTGAAGCAATGCAGTCCATTTCTGCACAGGCTGTGCTTCAGGGCTGCATTTAGAGAGAGGTCTTGCAAAGCGGGCTAGAGAGGAGTTAGCACTCTGGTGAGTTGTACTGCAATCTCTCTTATTAAAAGTGAAGTAAATTACACTTGGAAGCAATTTCTGGTGACAACTACTAATTTATTGAGAAAGAGAGTTTGGGGTTATAGGATGAGTTTAGCTTTGCATAAGGTCACCTTAAATAATAGAGACCACTCCAAAATTCTTGTTGTGATTTTGGCCCGTTACTTGTCCTGTCATCCACAGACATGAAGAACAGGTTATCCCCTCTGTTTTCTTCAACAGGCTTTTATGTATTTGACTGTGTGTGTGTGCCTCAGTCCTCCTCTCAGCTTTCTTACCTCCAGGCTACCTAACCTCAGCTCCCCCAGCCATTCTGAGTGTGTTTTCATGCCTCTGAGAGAACTCTTACTGTTTTCACCCAGACTGTTTTCTAATAGGTCACGTTCAGCACATAAACCCACAAAGAGTATGCCAGCATGGAGTAGAGGAGAACTCTCCCTGTGTTTCAGACTGGATTGTTTGCATACCTTGATATCTTGTTGATGCAGCACGACGTTGTTAACTCAGATTCGTCCTGTGTTGCACCAACATCTCACATATTCTTTTCCAGCCAGTACTACCCACCCACACCCATCTCTCTCTGCTTTGCTGAGATGACACCCAGTTCTCTGTCATCCAACTTTCTGAAGAATAACTGCAAAATTTGTGCTCTCTACAATGTGTAGATCTATTGAATATAATGGGAAACAGGATCTACTTCTGAAGTTTTGACACTAAACTGTTGAGATCTACTCAGATACTTCTACTGACAAGTTTCATACCCACCCATGGAAGTTCTACTGAGACCAAGTTCCCTTTGTTTGTTTAGAAAAATGTAATGCAACCCTTCCACTGAAGTTCAATACACTCAAGAGATATCAGATCTACTGCTTTCTTATCCATAAAACCTACTATTCTACCATTAAAACAAACCAAATAGAATTATTAAGCAATTTTTTTTGAAACTATTTACTTATACAAAATATATTAAGACTCAAACGATAGGAGGCATGTAACATTTAGGAAGTTTTATCCAAAGCTTTTAGTGCAGTAGCCGACTCTTGTAATCACATGAAAATTACAGCAGGTACACTAAGTATATTGCACAGGGACAATTCCCACATCACATCTCCTTACACTTGTTACCCTGGATGACAAGGAGATAGACATTTATTTCTACTTGTATTCAGAGCCTGAGCCCATCTCCAGAGTTTAGGTAGTGCACTTTCTGGTTGCTTGCACTATACTTACAATTTACTGAGCATTTATGCTTAATAAGAGCTCATTTTCAAGAGGGACTCCAGAGCCCAAACTGACTCAGCTCAATTAATTTATCGATGGAGACTATAAGGACCTTAATAAATCAGGCAGACAGTTACTCATTAGAAATGCAAAAGGTGCTGGGAGACTTCTGCAGTAGCTGCAGCAATGTAATGGGGCAAGTTCAGCCAGATTTTAACACCCCTCTTGGTTCTATAAATGAACCAGCAGAAAATGGTTCAGGTATACAGAACGTTGCAAAAATATTATTACTGAAAGCATGTAAAATTGTGACCCGTATTTTTTTAATTCTTGTTACTATTACCATGCTTCTCCAGTAGTAGTGATAAGAATATATTTTCTTGGCCACGTTTTCTTGTCTTTCCTCTCTGGCTTGCTTGTATAACACGTGAAAAGCCATTTCAAGCAAAATTAAACACTCTGGCTAAACAGACAAACATTAGAATATTATATTATATTATTATATTATATTATATTTATTATATTATATTACATTATCTTAATTACAGCGGGAAGGGACCTACAATGATCATCTAGTCCAACTGCCTGGGCACTTCAGGGCTGACCAAAAGTTAGATCATGTTGTTAAGGGCATGGTCCAAATGCCTCTTGAACACTGACAGCCTTGGGACATTGACCACCTCTCTAGGAAGCCTTTTCTAGTGTTGGACCACACTCTCAGTAAAGAAATGCTCTCTCATGTCCAGCCTGAACCTTCCCATGCGCAGCTTTGAGCCATTCCCACGCGTCCTGTCACTGGATACCAGGGAGAAGAGCTCGGCACCTCCCTCTCCGTGTCCCCTCCTCAGGAAGCTGTGGAGAGCAATGAGATCGCCCCTCTGCCTCCTTTTCTCCAAACTGAACGAGCCCAGAGTCCTCTGCTGCTCCTCCCAGGACGTGCCTTGCAGGCCTCTCACCAGCTGTGTTGCCCTCCCCTGCACGCGTGCAGGAACCCCAGCATCCTTCTTACATTGTGGGGCCCAGAACTGCACGCAGCCCTCGAGGTGAGGCTGCACCAACGCTGAATAGAGCGGGACAATCCCCTCTTTCGACTGGCTGGTGATGCTGTGTGAATGATGCACAGCAGGAGCTTAGGTGGTTAGGTGTTGCAGCTTCCCATGAAGTCAACATTTTAGTACATGAACATGCTTCTGTGGCCAAGGATGTAGAGGAGTAAAGCTGGGTCACTTACAGCTGCTTTTTTGGACTGCCTGATATCTCTGCAGTTCTGTGCAATCCAGCCCTCAAGTTAATTGCCCTAGTTCTTTTGATTTGCCTCAATTTTGGGTCAGTTATTGATCTGAAATTTGTATCTAGAACAGTGCAGGAATGTTGGGTCGACACATAAGCTCTCCAAGATTTTCAGTGTACAGTGCGCTACTTTTTCCTCCATTAATTCAGGTACATCCACAGCGCTCAGAGATATATATATATATGTACACACACACACACACACACACACACACACTCTTCTATTGTTTTCTAAGCTTAAATGCTTGCCTCTTTTGATGATACTGTATTGTGATGTGCTACTTCTTGGTAATTTCTGGCATTGGGAATACTCCTCTTCTGTTCATTTGCAGCCTAAGTTCAAACCAGTGGTTTTAAACCATACACAGACAAAAAGGGTCTTGGCTGAGGAGGAAGCAACTGCTGAAGAGCCCAATGCCTGTTTACTACCAGCTGAAATACATGCCTGTTTCCTAATTTGATAAGTAGGTCTCTAATGCCAAAGGCCACAGAAATATCATGCTACACAAACTGTGCAAACAAACATCCACAGGTCAAAGAGAGCTATGGAGCAGGTGGAGTATTTATCAAGCAAGTTCTGCTTGCTTCTCAGTCCTCTTTACTGCTTTTGTTTTGTACACAGGAAGAAACATGAAGCATACACACACAAAAAAAATCAGTCCTGGTCATGGCTTTTACTTATGCTAAAAATCTTCATCACTAACTGAAGTGTTGAGGACTGGTTTTACATGGAAATGGTGAACTGAGACTTTGGTCAAGGGCAATCATACAACAAAACTGAAAGTTTAATCGTCGCACCATGCAGCTAACAACACAAGAAATAGCAAGAGGTGATTAAGGAGGCGAAGACAAGCGGTAAGAAGTGACTTTTCATACATTCAACTAGTTATACACATGACACTTTCAGAATGGCAGATGGCTTGGCATACATTTAGTTTAGCATGCCAAAGAAGTTATTGTCTCCATGCAAAATAAAAATCCAGAATCTGAAAGCTGGACTTCATGGTCCCTGTACTGCCACAAGCATCTTCACAAGGGGCCAGAGAATGATAATCTACTTTTAAACTGAGAAGGTAACACAAAAAAGATGGCTGTTCAGAGGGAGAGTTCATGAACTCCGGTAAAGCATAAATACAAGGGTTTAATATAGAGTAATGACAAAGCAGTCTCTGATGAGATAGTGACCCTCTGGTAGCTGTATCATATATTGCATCATCCAGACCAGCATGGGGCCAGTGGCACCCACACGTAAGTCTATTTCTAAGTCGTAGTGACCGTAAACTGGATGAGTTGTTTTCTGTAGCTGAACCAAGAGCCCTCAGTGTCCAGCATGGTCTCATTCAGATCCCCACAGGACCTTTCATGGGGCTGCACATGGACGCTTGTGGAGTGCGGAGAATGAAGAGCTGAAGGAGCTGTGCCCAGAGGTGCTTTGTGTGTTGCATTTTTATTGTTGCTTTAAGCAGCACTGATTGATACCGGACCCAGGTACATGAACTTGGCATCAGGCAAACCACAATTTTCATAGTGTCTCCTTAATAAGCAGACAGAACATTTGGTTTGAAACTGCTTTTAGATTTCTCAATTTTCTGTACTTTGGTTTTCCTCTCATATTTGGAAATCAATTTTTAAAATGTTAAATCCCAGTCATTTCTAGTCTTCTGTCTCTGCAGAATTACAGGCTTGTGAGTGGGAAAGATTTCAGTGACACCTATTTAAAGACTTCAGCGAAAAAAGCAATTAAGTAGATGACAAAATTTTTTTTAAAAAAGAATCCATTCCTTCTTAGCAATTAAAAAAGTAAGTTTGATCTGCTCAGACAGAAATGCTTCTATTTAATTACAGATGAGGTATATTGATTTCATAAATCCTAGAGTCTAAGAGATTATTTAAGGATTATACATACTGTCCAGTGAGTAAATTGAGGACTAAACCAGAAAACTCAGTATTTTTGAAGTCTACAGAAATTCCTCTAGAGATGATTCCGTGTTTCTTCCTTAAAGAGAAAGCAGAATATATGACTCCATTGGTACAAACAGCACAAACTTTGCTGCTACCTATTGTCTGCTTAAGTATGTTCTGATAAGCCATTGTAGAAGGTATCTGAGAAGGGGCTGTTGAATGTTGAAAACAGCAATAATATTTACATGGATTTCCAATCTTTGCATTAGAGCGAGATCTCTAAGAAGATGAGCTGCAGATAAGAACCTAAAGACGGAGTACCTAATCCCATGTTATTGCTATCAAACTGGCAATCACTGTCACCACAGAAATCCCATTTTAAGGGAGGCACAAAGATGAGCATAAAGTAATCTCCTAAAAGGTATTTTTTCATCTTGTCATTGAAACTACTGTCAGCTTTCATCATCCAGACCCGCTCAGACTCTGCTCAAGAGCTGGCTTGTGCCAGGTGGAAACTTTCGGATCTTCATTCAAGCGCAGAACCTGCTGCTGGACCTCTGCACATCCCCAATACTGAGCCAAATTCACAGTCCTACTGAGATCAAAAGTTTAGTGTGTTCATTGTGAAACAGCAGCAAAACCTTTGGCTGAAGATATGAATAGCTATGGGTGGATATTTAAGGAAGATCTTCCTGGACTTCAGAAGAAGACAAAAAACCAGTTCTTAAGCCACTATTCTTTTTCAGTAAGCTCACACATGATGCAATCTCAGTAATGTCTCTGTGCTTTCCAGCAGCAGCTACATAAATATTGAATCCATCTGGTAAATGCAGGCCTTGTTGATTGTTCTCCTCTTTACCATGCCAGGATATATTCTTGCTTTGACAGAGACTTCAACCAGAAGAATGTTTTGCCAAGCAACACTTCGCAATTCAATATCATAAACAGCTGGTCTTATTTGTCTTTCAAGACAGATTGGTGACACTCATAAAAAGGGTGAGGAAAGCAAGTCTCTCTCTGCCTCAACAACTACGAAGTCTCCGTCGGCTTCTAGTTTGTGCTTTCTGAGATGTCAGCAGGAGGTTTTCTGGCTCCCAGAGGCAGTATGTGTACCACATACTTAATTAATTGCTAAGAAGCTTCTAGTTGCATGACTTTGCTTCCCAGATCATGAAAAACAAAGTCCAGTGGCAAGGGCATTCACTTATGCTTTTCAATACGGCTAAACTATGCAGCATTAATTCAAAACAATGTTATTTGCCATCCATATTTCATAAACCCCTGTATAAAGAGAATGCTGTTATATGAAACATTACAGACATAATGAATAACATTACACATCATTCCCAAATGCATACACCCATTTTATTGCTTTCTATAAAGAGAAGATAACAAACAGTAGGACGTGCGCTCCTCCAGGCTTTTCACAGTAACAATAGCTGTACCCTCTTTAGCCGGTATTATTGAAATACAAGACATAAATAATTTCATGAGTTGCACTATAAAGCTTCAAAGCTTAAGAGATAAACATCCAAACACTTACACGTGCCCTTAGCAAAGTTCTTGAAGGCCGAAACAAAGCTTTAATGTGTCATGTTTAATACAACTGATCAATAGAGGGCAGCAAATTCCTTGTATAGTGCAGGTGTGCAATAGATACAAGGGGTTAGATTCAAAAGGTATAGCAACAATTACATTAGATTCAAAAAGCAAATAGGGTAATACATGATTTACAAAGAATCTGCTACTAACTCTGCAAGTTCTTAAGTGTTCTGATACATCAGCAGCCCTTAGCTCATGGAGCATAAAGGTTCCAATTCAACAGAGCCCTTCCCAACATGCTAAATTTCTCCTTAATGAAATTTCAGGTGGATAAAGTGTTTGCTTTGCTTCAAACATAGATTCCTGAAACTGGGACAGAGTGAAAGTATGGGAGGAGTTTTGGGAGTTTATGTTCTGTTTTGAGAAATATTTTTTTTTCTTTTGCATGATTCTCGGACTCAAATGAGAAACCTACCCCCATATCTCCCAGCACCAACACAGGTCGTCATCTCCAGCTCAGCCGCAGCCAGTTGCTTAAATGGCAATTCCTCTCTGCTTCCAACTAGCCCCAAGTTGCCTGTCCCTGAGCTCTTATGTTGAGGAGAGGGGAACATTTTACGCAGAGTTCCATAAACAACAGAATTAATAAAACTCATTTTCACGTGGGGTTCCTGGAGTTGGATGCTCAGTACCTGATGCAGCACAAATTGAGGATTTCCCTGTGGCTGGAAAATCCCAGATACAGTTTCTTTGATATATGCTGGGGAAGGAGTTCCTGCTGCACTCTTTCACTCGGTAGGAATTATAAGAGGTTGTTTTGGGGTTTTTTTTTCCTTCTACTCAGCTGCTTGCTTACTCAAGTGAAACCTGGAGAAAATGAAAACCTTTGAATCCTTTATCACTCAGTCAAAATCTGCTGCAATTAGGCAGCATGTTTAAACACCCCAAACACCCCAAACCCATTATCTAGGGGGTGGGAGATAGCTAATTGTGGATAGTATAAACTTATTTTTCTTCAAAAGAATGGCTAAGACTTTCACAGAATGAGGATCTTTTCTTTTCCTCACTGGGAAATGAGTACATTTAAGAGGCATTAAACATCTGTAGACGAAGGTTTTAGGAACACAGTCAACATCTTTGGGAAACTGTCTTTCTGGTTTTGTCCTACATGAGATGGTAGAAATGGCTTGAGAAACAAAAACTAACAAAAGCATTCAAATGAGGCAAGCTTATATCTTTACTGAATTCTACTTACTTGAGACATCACTGCATTAATAATTCAATATTTATCTACTGTCCCTTTTCTCAATGTGTCTTGATAAAAGTGAAGTTTGATCTTATCATAGCTCAGGAAAAGCATTATCTGCTGGCACAACATACTTGAATTTGCCCATCAGAACATAAAAAATGCATAGAGATTAAGAGATTCATTTAAATAATCAAATGAATAGAAGTAAAAGTTTATGTAAGTACAAAAATAATGGTGGAGATTATACTGTATATTTTAAAACAAGAAGAATATATAGAAGGACAATTCCCCATTCAATTATTTATAAACCATCCCTCCTCTCACCAAACCATTAAGTATCTATAAGATAGGCTGTGAAAGAGAAGATTTTGGATTTATTTAGGCACCTTAACACCATGAAAAGCCTATCCTTGAAGGCGTGTGCTTACTCATTCCTATAGCTTAAGTGTTATCTTTTCATTAGATTTTTTATGACAATGATACAGAATTAAAGACCAGAACATTGAAGGTAAGGGATTGTTATATATTTAAACAGCGGCTTGGGAGGAATAGAAAAGGCAACAAATCTAAATACTCCTATCTGCTGCAGGTTTTTTTTTCTTCCTTCATTAAAGCATTTTAATGACTTGTATTTATCTCAGAAGGATTTATTTTCTTCTCATTCTCCTGCACAAAACCCAAATAAGGTACATGGCTTGATTTTGTCCCTACTGATAGCAGTAATGCACCATAGCCTATTGTTGCAATGCACCAGTTGTTTAACAGCAGCTTGAACAATCCATTGCAAAAGCTAGTGATGTTGAAAATGCTGAAAACGTTTGGACAGGCTATCCCCAAGGAAACATTGCAGAGCTAGGTTTATTATTCTCTGTTCAATTCACTACAGACATAGATGATGGTCTCATTCTTACTTTATTTTAAAACTAAGTTTATATATGACAGAGTCCAAACTCAGTCCTCTCTAAGCATTTTGCTGCTTTGTTTGAATCAAGAGACAAGAAAATGCAGCAAAGACTTCTTAGCAGGTCCTATCCCTGTTCTTCTCAAGCAGCCTAATCTCTGTCTGCTCCTATCCTCTGGGCTGTTAAAACAGAGGGCTACATCCCTCAGTATGCCCAGAAAAATTTCTCAACTATTCTTCAGCCTAATTAAGATGCAAGAAAAGAATGGAAGTTTTAGACACATTGGGCAGTAACGCATAAATATAATCCTGTTAAAATGGCACAGGAACAATAAGAAACATACCTGGAAACTATGTCTTTAAACAGTCACTAGGAATAGAAAGCAAATTAAATGCAACAGGCAAAAAAACCCAAGATCTAAATAAGGCATGGAGAAAGAAGCAAGCCAACATTTGGGAAGTACATTAAGTTGATGTGTTTGGGTGAGGCTGCACAGCAATAGGCTCAGCTTTGCTACTGAGCTCTCTGAAGAACAGGATCATAGCAATCGTGTAATTCCCAAATCAGGCAAAGGTAATAGCTGCTAGCGATGCTCCTTTACCCAAAGCAGAGCCAAGATCAGAGATGTGTTGAAAGGCAATGTATTTAACTAATGCTGCATACTATAAATGCACCAAAAAATTCACTAACTGTAGCATTGCTGAAGGAGGAGCATTTATAAATGAATTATGAGAAATTTCCTGGTGAAAGGTCCTTCCTAGCTGAAGAGTGGGAGGGTCAAGTCTCAGCAGGTGATGGGAAGTCCTAGTTAAGCCAGAAGAAACAGGCAGGTGCAGCAGGGCCTTCCAAAAGTTGGTCTCTTAAACTAAAGGGAGGTGAGCACAAAGTGTTCTCTCTTGAGTAGAAAAGGAGGAGAAGCAAATAGTTGTCTGTGTTGTGTGTTTTGTTTTACCTTAGCTTTGTTAAGGTAAGGATACCTTAAAAAGCAATTATTTTATTAGAGAATTTTACCTGAGGTTTCTGATTTACATGGATTAAAGTCACATAAAGAAACTGGAAGCCTTTCTAATGAGGTTTTGGTACCTTAACTTACAACAGACAAAGCTTTTATCAGGGTATCTGTGAAAACTTTAATTTTTCTCTGTCGTTATTTCAAAAGTGAACTTGGATCCTTATGTTGTGGATTTCTGAGACTGAGTTTCCTGCAGAGAGGTACTGTTTTGCACTTAAAATGGATAGTCTGATATAGGGATTGTTGAATGTGTTGGTAGATCATGTGAAAGACAAGCTGGTAAACCATTGAGGTAGCTGTGTTTGGCGCTTGGCTTTTTGCATTTAGCTCTTTTTAATGCTTAGTGGCTTTTGGTTATTAGGGAGCAGGGGGAAACCAGCAGGATTGAAAGAAATAAAATAAAACCATCATCCAAAGATCTTATTAGAGGAGCTTTGAATATGCTTTTAGAAATACCTTTTTTAAAAAGATTGAATATTAATGTTTGAGTCTTATCATGTCATCTGTTTCATGTTTTTAATCCTATTTCTCAACTACTTAAATGATCATTCTCTAGGGAGCTAAAGTTTTGAAAAAGAAACTTTAAAATTGTATCAAATGTATTCAGCATAAAATCTGCTAACCTGATTAGCTCTTTTGACTGTAATGACTCACATCTCACTTGATAGAGAGCATAGTGCTTTGAGTCCTAGCTGCTGAGGCGGTTCCTATGTAATTCCTGATGTCTGTGCAGCACCTAAGGAGCTGTGTGTTAAACGAGCATCAGCCTGGGTTGGTGATCAAGGGAGAGTGAATCCTTGCTTTTCTTTTCTCCTCTATTATGTATGGGTAAAGACCTACTGGGATTATGGTAGTATTAGGGAGAAAGGACAGGTGCACAGCCAATTTAATTGGAAAATGTGATGAAATAGAGACTGTATGAGTGAAAGAGTGAAGAATCACATTTAAGATAGCTGTAGGAAGAGAGGCGAGTTTTGATGTGAATATGAAAGGATCATACATCCACCAGTTCTTATGCTGATGTGGAAAACCTGATGATTTGCTAGCAAAAAGGCTAGTGAATGTCTTATCTGGGTGACTGTAAAGTATACTTTGTCAGTGATATGGTTATACATACAGCTATACAATGCCATTAAAATAAGATACTGAAGTATCACTGGTTCTGGTTCTGGACATCTTGGATGTTGTTTGAGCATAGTTAGACACAGAGCCATAGCTAGACATGGTAGGAATATCTCTTCTGAAACAGGCATGACTAGTGTTCCATCTTGGTCTAGTTAAAATACATCCTCTTCTACAACACAGTGTCTGGAAAGGGAGAGAGGGGAGAGCCCTGGGGTGGTAAGGCTCTTGGGACTGGCTGTACATCCACACCTGAGCCAGATCTTGGATCCAGGTCCTCTATGTCCCAGCTTGGGTGGCTGTGTAGCTGGGCTGTGCATACCCTGCTCTCCTGAGCCACTGAGGTGGTGGAGCAGGAAGAAGCAGGCTTCAAAGAGGAGCTGTCGTCTTCTGGTCAGTTGAAGCTGCAGCATCCTTCTGGAGTGCAGCTCACTTTATCTAGCAGAGCTGAGCTAGAAAAAGTTTGGGCCGTTCCTGGAATATCCTACTTGTAGGGATGTAAAAGGCTTCCTGGTACTTGCAGCAACTAGGCACCTTATGTAGCTGCCTAAGGAGTATGAGAAGGGACTGAGTTTTCACAAAGAGCTGAGGAAAATAGGGGCATAACTTTATCTCCACTGGCTGATACATCTCATGAATGCAGATGTGTTTGGTACTGTGCAAGACATGGTGGGGCCCAATCCTGCATTTACTTAGCCAGATACACCACTTCAGTGGCTTCTAAGTAGGTTACCTTGAAAGAAACATTTCACCAAAGTCAAGATAGCGAAAATCTTACAGCCCGAATATTTGGTTATTCAGCGCTCATAGGAGAAAAAGTCCAAGCACTCTACCGTTTACAATGCAATTTCATTGTCTTTGACTTTCTCTTAAATTTATTGACATTTAAGAACTCACTGCTCTGCATTTTTTCTCATTCTTTTGCCCCCAACCCCTTTCTGATTATGTGTACATCTGAGTGGTACCAGCCAGGCTGTTGGTTCCTGGTGCAGGTGTTTTGTATGTGTATTTTGAAGCACCACTCTTACTTCCCTTTAAATCTAACTGGGTATAGACTTGCATGACTTTGAGTAATTTAGCCCATTGTATCTGCAGGTTGTCACTCTTCATTACTTAAGTTTTTCAAGGATAAAGAACAAGAAGTTAAGATCAGAGCAACACAGTGTGCTTCAACCCTTCTTTCTCTCTGGCAGCAAAAGTAGAACAAATGGTTAGTTATGCTGTACTGTTGAGACTTTATGTTCAGTGCCAAAGCACTTTGTCTTAATTTAGACCTTGAGCATATAAGCACTCCAGCACGTATCTAGAATTACTCACATGGGTAAAGCTATTGACTTCAAAGGTATTGACTACCCCTATGAGTAGAGTTCAGCTTTCATAAGGTCAAAGGTCTGGAGCCATTATTTCTTGACTATGCAAGAAAAAGAGGCTAAGAAGGCTGTGGCTTTTGTAATGTTAGCAGATTCTTCTCAGATAAAGACCTGAAATGAAAATAGTTTTCAGTATTGTTATTCTGGAGATGTCAGGAATAGAAGATTGAAGAGGTTATCACCTTCCAGAGACCTGGCTGGTGTTCAAGTTACTGTATACTATGACCGAGTTTTTTAGTCAAACTGTGTTTGAAGGTTCTCTTCTGCAGGCCTGGTGTAGTGGAGCTGAATACAAACCCAGTCAAAGCCAGTGCTTTTTTCTTTTTTTTGTTCTTTTTTTTTTTTTTTTTACTCTTCTCTCCTGTGACTGTCTCTTCTGGGAATGCACTGTGGTGCCTCCCAGAACTGCTGCAGAAGCAGCAAATATCTGGATTTATCCTGTGCAGCTGAAGGAACATGGAGGTCATCTCTGACACAACTAACTTGATGCTGCTGAAAGCAACCCTAGCATGGAACTTTAGTGCTGTCTGGAATGATGTGTGTCAAACTTTGGGTAAAAAACCCACTCAATACCTTCTATAAAAAGGCTGCCTTTAAAAGAGTAAATCCCATCATTATGTGCTGAAAGCTATCTGAAGTATTCAGCTTTGTGTGACTAATAGATTCCAGTGCTACCAAGAGTCACAGCCAAGATGGAGATGTCTGTCATGAGATCTTTGTGAGACCACAACAAACTTAACCCCCTCCACAAACCCCAGAAAACAAACAAAAACCCCAACTCAAAAACACCTGCACCTCCTGCGACCAACTAACACAAACCCCTCCAAAACAAAGAACGCCCACAACTCCCATCCCTTTTTGGGTGAAACACCCTTCACTTAATGAGTGCTTTTTTTTTTTTTGTTCATCATGAAAAAGGTCAAGAAGCAGTTTGAGTTGAGAATCTGGAGGAAGGGAGGACCTGCCAAGCTTGAAGTGAAGTGTCTGTAGTGGTGTCTCATGGGAGGAACATTGCTCTAGTTCTACAGTTTTTGCCAAGAACTCAAGAGTTCGAGAGGGTGACACTCCTTGTGTGCTTAGCACTATTTTCCTCTTTTGTTTGTTTTGGTTTTTGTTCTCCTAGAGATAGTAAAGTACATGGAACTGAGCGGTCTGTTCTGATGTGAAAAGGAGTCTGTTTTGGGGGATTATTTCCCCAGTTTGCAGACATCTCCATGTCCTTTGTGAGGCTCTCTGCAATGAAGTGCTACTGCGGGTGGGGCCATTGCTGGAACAGGCAGAGCTCTGACACTGGGATGCCGTTGCTTCTTTCCTATCTGCTGTCCACTGAAACCAGATATCCACTACAGCCAGTCTGGAGGTGCATGTGGGTCATGGAGAAGGAGAGAAGTCGTGATTTGTGATGCAAATCTGCAATATAGGAGGAGGGTGGAAAAAAACCCAACCAACCAACCAACAAAAAACCCAACCAAAACCAAAAACCACCACAAAAAAACCCAAAACAAAACCAAATAGATAGCTTATAGGTAATATGTGAGACCGCACTGGTCTCAGCCTGTCCAGTGGTGACAGATGTAGCTCTGCACTGTTTCTGGTGAATATAAATGTAGCTACTAAACAACAGGTTACTGCAGATTCAAAAAGCTTGATGGCTTACTTGAGTCTTGGTGGAAGCTCTAGTGTTTGCTCCTTAAGATGGCTGATACCTTGCAAGCTGCCCCTCTTCTGTTTCATTCCTAATCTAACCCTTTTGGCTCCTTATAGGAATTATTCCAAATATTCCAAATATTCTTCTCTGAGCCCTGCTCAAGCAGGTGCATTGTGTGAAAGCTATATACCACGTACAGGCAGAAGGACTGTCACTAGTTCTAGGACCTGCAAGAGGCTTCATGCACCTCTTGATTTTCCAAATCATGGTTCCTCCTAGCAACTGTGCATGCATCTTTTTACTTCAAGGTAAGACTTCTACTACAGATCACCCAAAAAATGATAGATCCCTTCTTAAGGAAGACAGATAAGTCATTGCAGGGGTGTTACCTGTGTGGTTCAGCACCGTAGCGTTGAGATGATTGTGCTGATGAGCATAACAATATAATTCCAAGTTGCATTATCATTAATATTATGTACTATCATTATATTACCTGCTTTTAACAGAGCCAAAGCCCTATGGAAGGGGAAGCAGTATCTGAAATAGCCAGGATTTTTAGTTCTGGATTAATACAAAATAAATAGTCAGACTTTATTGTTATTTCATTGTAAGCAGAGAAATTGGAATAGACAAACAGAGGTGTGAATTAGCTGCAGCCTATGAAAGTGAAACACAGCCCAAAATAAAGTTACTTGATTCATTTAAGCAGCATAACACTCTCTGTATTTTTCCCAGGATTAATGGCTGCTTACTTTCTATAAAAGCTGTTTTCCACTCTACTGGATCTATTGCAGAGCCACATTGCAACCTTGACTCTTGTGCATACTGCTGATGGTATTACTGTGTGGTGCCTGGTGCTCGGCACTTCCACTGTGTAGTGTGGCTAAAACTGGTAACCAAGGAGGCTCTTGTGCTGACTGGTCAGTTTTGGCTGTATAAAAACAGGGGACATGAGGCTTCACCATTCAATCTGGGATCTCTGGAAAAATGCTTTAAGTGACTAACTTCATCCCAAAGACACAATGGTTTTCAGCAACAATCTCACTTCTAGACTTCTTTAAAACCTCATGGCCATGATTTATCAGTCTGATCAAATAGTGCTAAGGAAGACACATTTGCATGAGCCTGTGAGATGCTGAGAACAAGCCTTCAGTACTTGCTTCATTGATACTGTGGAGAACTAATTGCTGAGGACTAACACCTTCCCTCTGGAGATACACATCTGAACTGGGTCAGAGAGGTGAAAGGCTTTCTGAGACCGTGTGTGTAGAGCAAGCTAGGTGTGCACTTGTGTAAACATAAGGCAGCTGAGTGCCCTGACAAAGGCTGTTTTGTCATGGCCTAAGGACTGACTCAAACTGGACTTGGAGCTGGGATCTCTGTAAAGCATTGTATTTTGTATAAGCAAGTCTCTTGTACTGAGCAGAGCATGGAGCGTGGCTCCTGTGTGCAGTTGTTTCTTCTGAGTTCCAAGTATCATACTGTGGCCAGGTTAAGAAGTCTTTAGTGCAAAGCCCCATGACTGAACTTACATTTACGTTAAGATGTGGCCTCGTAGGAGGCAATGTAGTCCCATATCCAGGGAGTTTTCTGAAGGGAAAGAATGTAAAAGGCGGGTGACTAACTGGGTAAACTACAAGTTATAGTGCAAATGTATCATGGTGAAAAGAGCTTGGTCTTTAGTATAGGCTTGTACTTGGAACACGCAAGCTATTTTCTAAGAATCCAGCTAATAAATGTAATAAAAAATGCAGCATATGATATCTGAGAGTGTTAAAACCAACACTGATGATATATAATTGCACTCCTGTTGTAGTTAGCTGAGGATGGAGATGTTCCAGTCAGGTAGCTTCTCTTGGTTCTTGCCTGGGTGTGGGCATGGCAAGAAAAAGCAAGTCGCTACCTGATCAGCGCAGCCGGCTCTGACCGGTTGCTTCCAGTCCACGGACGGGAAGAGAGAGGAAAGATTTGTTGGCTGATTGGAAAGATGAGACAATGTATGTACATGAAATTACTCTGTATAAGGTTCTTAAATGCTTCCCACTAACCTATGGGGAGTTCACGGTATTCAATTCTCTGTCCTTCTTGTGGTTTAGTGATGCAGTATAATTGCTGTCCTTTGGTCGAGGAATCAAAGCATATATTGACTTGCCAAAGTACAAACAGGCACTCTTGTGGAGAGAAATGAACTCAGATCTCCTGTCCACAAGACAGCCTCCTTTTTTTTTGTCCTATCTAGCTATAAATCACTGTCTATGTAGTCTTACCTCCCTAAACCATTACATGGGTTTTCACAGGAAGCAAGGACAGAGACAGTGACCAATATGAGTCGTTTTACTAATACGCTGCTTTTCTTCCCTGATTTGGTTGATGAATCTCTCTGATAGAAGAGTAAAACTCCATGAATGTCTTCCTAATGGTAATACCTTCTTCTAACAGGCTGGACTGAGCTTTGTGACCCATTAACTTCATTAGGGATGGGAGAGGTGGGAGGAAAACGTGTGTGAAATGGTCTGTTCCGATGTGTTGTCTTGCAGCTGTTCTGAAATCATGTTTCTGTGCTCCCTTTTCCTTGCTCCTCTAACTCCCTAGCTGTGTGAATGGTTCCAATCTCCAGCTTGGAACAGCCTCTAGATTGCTCTACATACCATGAACTTTTCTCTGAAGGAGAGTGGGGAACTGAGGAAGAAAACTGTAGGTAGATTCTGGGCCAAATAACTTTATGAGTAATAGGTAACCAGACATAAAATCCATTTAATGTATGAACATACTTGATAACGGTGTCATTTCTGCTGTGAAAATATTTGTAGTTGAGATCAATGGCTTGGGTTTCTTTGTGTGGAGGTGTGTAATATTGCCTGCCTTCCTTTCCTGCAGAGGGGCCCATCCTGGTTCACTTGCTCCGTGTGCCTGAAGGCCTCAGCTGATGCCAGAAGTCAGTGTCAGAGGGTCTGTTTGGGTTTTTTTTAATACTTGAACCATGCCCCTTCCCACAAAGTTTAATGTGAGGGAAGAAACCAGAGGAAAAAAAAATTATAGGAGTTGCCTGAGGTGATAGAATAACAAGATGACTTCGGAGACCTGTATTCTCCCCTCTTGATCTTTAGAAAGCTGAATTTTCTGTAAGCGTAGAAGTATCCATGCAGGCATTCTCCATCAACATTTTAATGTAAAGGAATATAGATGACCCTTTCTGGTTATTGTTGCCCTGTAACTATAAAATCATTGCGCTATATCTTCCCAGCACTACACTAGTTTTTAACTTGTTTGTGATAAGAGAGCAGGTCTTTTCATGTGCTAACTGAAACAGATCTGGAGAACTTGTGGAATAGCACACAGGGGAACGGAAGGGCAGGGAAGAATTTTTGAACACAAATTTATATAAGAAAAGAAATTAAACTCTCTGCAGCAATACCTGTATCTTTCCAGGTACAGGAAAATCTGTTTCTCTGCCATGGTAAGCCAGGTGCATGGTAGCCCTCCAAGTTAGTTAAAGTACACCGGCAGAAGCTGGGAAGCCAAGTCCTGTCAGCAAGGCAATAAAACACTCAAGACTATTTCAGTTAATGGTAGAGAGCAGCAGGAGGGAGAGAAATGCCATGAAGTGAAGAGATGATTTAAAAACCAAAGAAACCACGTTAAAAAGCAAAGCTTGAGCAGCAAACGCGCTAAGTGATGCATGTCTGCTCCAGTGCTGGTGCTGCCTTCTTGCTTTCTGGGCAGACCCATCCCAGCATGTGGAAGACTGGGGAATGATCACGATGAGGACTGGCCACCACTAAAAGAGGTTGGTGGAAGCCATGCTGCAGAAGTCAACTATGGAGAGAGAAGTGCCCCAAAAAGCAGTATAGTGCTGCAAGTAGTGGCCCTTCTTCAGGTGAGAATTGATGGGACAGGCTTTCATATCTTGATGAACACCTGGGTTAGAGAAACGAGCTCAGAAAACTGCCCAATACAAGCATGCAGGGAGGAGTATAAAGGCACTGAGGATGTGGAGTGGCTCATGCACTGTGGAGCCTAAAGCTGGTAAGCAGAACTCTTAACAGAGCAAAGAATGCTGTGATTGAGGTGGAAGAGATTCTTTTCTTTTAAATAAAGAAAAAAAAAATTTCAAAATGACTAAAAGTGAAGTGCTTGCCTGTAATAGGCTTGTCCTGCCTCTGAACTAAGAAAATAATCCACATCTGAAGCAAATGTCAACCAAACACAAGGAGGAAAAAGCAAAGTATGAAGCATCTTTATTAAATGATACTGGCTCTAACCAGTCCCAACTACACTGGCTGCTGGGCTAATGCAAACTTAGCCAACTTGCCCCATGCTTACTGGCAGGTTTACTGCACAAAGAATGAAAGCTCAGTGGAAATACCTGAAAGTGCTGTTTGGAAATGTTTTACTTCTTTTAGTCAAATCTTATATTGAATACATCACTTTTTTCTCTTTCCTATTAATTATTTCTTTCAAACAGTGACTTAATGGTTTGTTGTAGTCAGTTGCCTACTCTGCGGTGTGGACTGGTAGTCTCCTTGGGAATTTCTCCCTCTTACTGGTGTGGGTGCAGACACACAATGCACGTCAAAGCTACCACATGAACACTGGATGACTGTCATAACCAGTGGAAGATGAATCCCTTTTTGTGTGGTCTGTTGTAGATGGTATTAGCATTTTAAAATGGTTGAGGAGGCTGCTGCTTGAAAGAAAAAGCTGTTGTGCTTTAATGAACAAAAAGATTATGGGAATAATGAAGCAGAAGCAAAGTCATTAAACCTCACATGGCAGAAGACACCATCTGACCCCCCAACCTCCTTTGCCACATATTGTCTCCTTAACCTCAGGAATCTGGCTGGACTAAGTGTAACCCACAGCAAAATGAAGAGAAATTGAGCTTCAGGAAGGGGGAGGAATAGGTATTCATGTTGGTGTCTGTTTAAGTGTCTGTCCTTAATTTTCTCAACATCCAAACCAGTCACCAGCCACTTGTATTGTCTGGCAATAAATTAAGAGAATTTTCCCAACTCTGCACTGTCACCTGTGATATCAGGGCATGAGATGGCTCTAAGAAATCCATCTGAGGCATCTACTGCTATCCCACTCATCTCGATAGGGGCTTGTTGAGCTTGTTTAGGTATGGCGTGTCAATTCAACTGTGAAAACACAAGTGGAAATGATGAGCATGTAACGAGAATTTGGATTTCTTGTATCGGTTCCCTTCCAATGAGCAACTAGTCTTTGCAAAGATGTTGTTCTTTCCAATAGTTAGCACTTTGCAGTTCTTATGAACATAAGTTACTTCAAAACAGGGCCTGATGTGTACTCTAGTACGGCTCATTTTTGTGGTTTTTTTCCTTGTCTTTCATGTTTTTTTATAGCTGGGGAGATAAAGAAACCATTCTTCAAAAAAGATGTAAACTTTGTTTTTGTAGGATAATCACTTCCTTAAATTTATTGGTTACCCTTTAAACAGTTATTGTTACAAAGCAGTGGGGTCTTCTGTTTTCAGTTTTGATTGGTTTTATTTTTAGTATCCTCTTTTCTTCGTATCACTTCTGTCTGTGCCTGAATTATCATCAAAGGCTTCAGGACTCTTGCTTTCTTTAATGCTGTTCTGTAACTTTATTTTCCTTCTTTGACATGAACTTCTGGGAAGCTGGAAAAGTATTTGGGGCACAGACTATAGGTTACGACCTTGTTTAGTACATGGAGTGATGGGCAGGGAGGTAAGGAGGAGGTGGCTGCATACTACTACTCTCCTTGTATTTGGGTCTATGCCTGTAGAAATACTTACCACAACACTTACCTTTCAGCTGGTAGTAAATTGGCTCAGTCTCATCTGACCGAAATGTGATCATCCATACAGTGCACTTGTTCTGAATTCTCTAATCTCACGGTATTTTGTGTGGTAGAAGTTAAGAGTTTGCTCAGATCATGAAAGGAAGCTGGACCAGTTAATGGAAAAGAAACCCACAATGGAATGCTAAATGCATGAAAATATCCGAGTTGTGAAGTTGCTGAGTTGAAAGTAATAGGAAGCTGGGAGTGCTGGGGAAATACACTGCCCTTGCTCTTCCCCAGGCATTCAACCGCGGCTTTAGGTGAAGAGGAGCGTATTTAGACTAGATGGGCCCTTGGTCTGACTAAATGAAGTACTCATTATTTGAATAGCAGGTAAAACATTCCAAGTATAGTCTCTACTATCCGAACAATGTTGCTGTCTTGATATTTTTCTTTTAAAACACTGAATGACCAACTAGGATGTCATATGCTTTGGGGCTTAGGGCCTTTGGTGGGAGTAGCTGCATCTTTCTCTTGACGATGGTGGAGAACAATGAATTATGTCTCCTATTTCTTCTCAAAACGGAGTTGTTGCTTTAAAATGGCTGTTCCTTTTCCATGGAAGTCCCTTCTCCAGGGACTGCCCTCTGAAGGGAGAGGGGAAGGAGGTAGCCAGTGGACTGCTTTTACAAAGAGGTGCTGCCAGAATGTTCAGTGTGACAGCTCAGATAGAGGTGGAAGTAGCAAAAAGTGCTGACAGGCAATGCTAAAATAATACCCAGACTCACTCAGATGAATTGATCTAGGATTTAGTTGCTAGCTTACCATTTGGCTTTAGCTAACAGAGGCATAATATGGGGCTAACAGCCAAAACTGCAGCTAAAAAAGTTTCTTTTATTAAACTTAGGGTATCTTGAGACAAGCTGCTTAAATGCATCATTCTGGGAAACAGAACTGTTAACTTTCACCTTTTGAGTGTCTAATCATTGCGTGGTTTAGAGAACTGAATATATTACAAGGCTAAACAATACTTAGGTGGTTCAGTAATTGGATTGGTTAATTTTTTTAAAATGAAATAGCAAAACTTCATAGCATACATAGCAATCTGCTGTAGGGAAGTAGTACAGTAGCCTTTAATGTAAAATATAGATCAGTGTGCCCAAGGGGGAAATATTCTATGATGTTTCCAAGGGCTCTTAAAAGGAGAATATAATGTGTTTAATTTGATAAGCTGATCTGACTCTCACCCTCAATGGCCAATTCCTAAATGTCATTGGGAAGTCAAGGGGCTTGAGTAGAATAGTTGCTCTTGAACTTTTAACCCCAAAGCTCTTTTGAGTAAAGTTAAGCTGGTCTGTAAGCCCACAAAGAGCTAATGGAATTCCTGAATAAAAATGGAACTTATGGGCTTAGTGCAGTAGAACTAAACATAGTAAGGACTTCTGCATCTCTCCCTTGAGTTCCTATCTTTCTTTGATTAAAACAGTGTGTTGTTCTGGCACAGGCTGGAACATGTATAGCTGTGGTGCAATGGAAAGGAGAGAAGAAATTGTGAAAGCAAAAAGGACAGTATGAAGAATACAGCTGAGCAAAGGTTCCTGCAAATTTGCTTGGTGTCTGAATAAAAACTGAGGAGGGCAGCATATCTTGTGTGTAAGAGGAGATTGCTCTCCAAAACTGGTTAAAGTGCTTCCTGCTTGGTCACATTTCGGTAAAGCCCAAAGGACTTTGAAAGAAAAGGCTGAATTTGCAGGGGAATTTACAGCCTTTAACAAAATAGATGAAAGTAGTGTTGTCTTTCTCTGTTTCTCTGCACTTCAGTTTAAGAATGTCACTTAAGCCACAAGTGATGAAGTTGATGCCTTCCCTTTACAAGTTCCTCTGGGAAGAAACCTAAACAATATGCCCCGAATTAGAGGGCTAATGGATATGCCAGAATTGTCTACTTGGTATCTTGCCTAAAGCCCTGTGGTTTGTTGTTTAGTTTTGTAACTAGAATATAACTTTAGGTCAAAGGGAATCTCTGAATATTCACTTGGCTGGAAGACCGATGGGGGTAGGGGGAGAAGAGATGTAGTTCTCAGTGCGCTGTTTTCCATAATGATTTATGCAGCTCCAAATACTATTGGGAATACTTAGAATCTGAGTTTATTCCTCCCAACGTTTCTTTTTTTAGTAATGAAATAAATCACTAATAGTTTGGACTTACCTATTTTTGGTGAGAAACAACTGCTAACCAGTTTCTTTGCAATTTTTACCCTGTGCTGTCTATAGCTTACCTTGGAAAATGTATTGATCCCTTTCTGTGCAGGGAAGCTGACTGCTGGGAGAGGTGAACAAATGAAATTCGCAGGTTTGATTTCTGTTCTCCAGAACTGCTTTGTTTCATGAGCTATTTCATTTAAAAGAAAATAATAGTTAGGATTTAACCCTCTTGAGACTTGATCCCTCTCTGTATAAAACAAGATTAACTATGCCTGTGTCACCTCTCACTGGCTGTAGAATTGTAACTGCAGAAGTTTATAGGCACATTTATACTACCTGCCTAAGTTTGTGAGACTTTTTTTTATATTCACCAGAAGAATCTCCAAATGTAATAAACATGAAAATAAAAAAACCCCACAAACCCATACAATTTTAAGCTTATTCATGATGAGCAAAAGCAGTTGGCTGGGGAAAGGACTGGTTCTTTTATTTCTAACTGCCGCTTCATACTGGAACACCGGGATGCCCTTTCTTTGTTGTCCCTTGTAATGCTACTTAACGGCAAACTTTTATGCATCCCATATGCTTTTTAGGTTTCTGATCATTCAGCACTCCGTGGACTCTGCCCCACTAGCATCCACATGTATTGAATGATGCTATAACAGATCTTCAGTTTTGCACTGTGAAGAACTTAGCTGAACTATATGGGATATGTTCCTGTTTATGCATGCCGTTGTTGTGCTCCTCTTAGATAATGTCGTGGCACTGACCTGTAGATCATGAGCGTAACCATCAGGCTTTCTCCTCAAGAATTGCTCTTAGCCAGCTGTTTCCCATGCTTAAACTCAAATGAGATTCTTGAAGAGAAATAAATCTTGTGCATCCATGATTAGACTGCGTGCAAGGCCAAATTGTTCTTTCACTTCCCTACAGTTCCTTGCGCTATGAAACCAACATACTTACTGATACATGAATTCATGCATTATTATCTGAATTTTTGATTTCTGTAAGTGAGATTTAGTTATTGCGTTTGATGCTGGTTTGAAGTTGGAACTTGCTTTCAAGTCCACCACAAGTTTGCAGAACTTTGAGTAGAGCCAGTTAATTAAAGAGAATACTTACTCATGACTGTTTTTGTGTGCCTGAATGTTGTTTGGGGGCATTATGATTCACGAGAGTGTGAATTATTGATAATACTATAGGTAAGTATTTGGTATGTATTAAAAAATTATTCACAGAACTCTAATAAAAAAAAAGTTATGCTGGGGGGGGTGCTATACACTTTTTAATGAACTACGAATGTAAATCAGTTTGATAACACTGTTCAAAGAGCCCAAATACAATGCGAATTAAAACCAGTCAAAACAAGCTGGTGAATACTTACCAAGTAACCACACCTGCAGATCTATTAGGGCCATGTTCAACTTACCGGACACAAGAGACGCTATGCTTTAAAGAAAAATCTATTTGAGAACAAATAGTAAAAGATGATGTCGCTAGTGACTTCAAAACAATATTGTGGAGCTCTCCATTACTGGAGGCGTTATATACAGTTTCTAGGTGGCATTTTGCAGCTTCTATCTAATACAAACGTTCTTTGTTATGCTGGTTACCAATTAAAGTTATGCTCAGACTTACAGGTAAGCCTTTGGTTTATCTTAGACATGTAGATTTAGATTTGACCGCAGTACTGTGGATCTGACTGATGGTCTGTCTTCCAGCAGTGATAAGGATGGAAGCTTCAGGAATACTGCAAGAAAAGGTGTGTGAGACAACGTGTAACAGTTCATTTTCCTTCTTGGCCACTCTACGGAATTTCAGGTCCAAGCCTGCTCCTGTTGTGTTGCTTACTGATGGATCTGCCCTTGATAAATGAGAATGAAGACACATGCAAGGGGCTCTTTAGTTAGTGTTTTACAGAGTCCAACGTATATAAACAATGTTATCTGTGGTGACCTTAAATAAATCTAGCCTGTAACACCACTCAAGAGTGTTGGAATTATTTATCGTTTACTTTGATTCAAGTCTTTGTGCTCAAACTTTGAGAAGTGAATGCTTACCTTGGGTTGTTCAAAAGCAGTTTTTGCTACTGTTAACTACACTTCTACTGAACTCTTTCCAAAACCTCACTCTAGACTAATTATTGTACAGACAAATGATTACCTGCTGGAAAGCTGCTTGCTTATTTACAGCAAAGAAAGGAAATAAATAATTAACTGTTGTGTATCTGACAAGACATGACTATGGATGATTAGCTCTTTCATGAATATATACCTCATTTTTTTCTTTTCATTATTTGTTTTTGTGACAAACCATGAAAACAAGTTTTTTAATGAAATGTAATTTAAGCTTTAAACCTAGGTAGTGTGCATTAGAACAAATTTAGCACAATTAATGGAAAAAAGGTATATGCTATCTGCCTAAATTTTAACACACATTTACATTTGAGACCTGCAGTGACTTTAAATTTGTAATTAATTTCAAACAGCTTTTTTCTTTTTTTTTCAGCAGAAACCTTTCATTTTTCTTATGAGCTCAAGCAAATGCTGCTTGCTCTGCTGCCTGTCCTTCCTGCCCTCTAGCTATTTCAAATAAGGTCCAGCTGAGGTATATCTGTTAAACACCTCTGTTCCTAGAGAGGTGGTTGATGCCCCGAGCCTGTCAGTGTTTAAGAGGCATTTGGACAATGCCCATAAGCCGCAGTCAGGCAGTTGGACTAGCAGATCATGGTAGGTCCTTTCCAATTGAACTATTCTATTCCAAATTCTAACTGCTGTCTAGGATATCAAATTCTACAAATGTCATTAACAAAAAAAGCTGGGTACACGTGGCTTGGCTTTGCTAATGTGGTGGGAAAAGCTGTTCAGTTACAGTACCAGAGACCCAGCAGCATGCTACCAGAGGAGGATACTTGTTGATAGCTACAGCAGAAGCATTACCAGAACAAGAATTTAACATGTTGCTCTCTTCCAGTCTGTTGTGGTGAACTTCAGAAAGCGCTGGCAGGATGGCTGGCTGGCTGGCCACAGTATTTCAGCTGGCACAAATACCTGCTGAGCTGCTGCAGATTACCAGATTTGTTGTGTGCATACTACCAAATAGCAATGAATTGATTATGATTTATTTTAATGCTTCTGAGTGGAGGCTTTTTAACTGACAACCTGCATACTGTTTAAAAAAAAAAAAAAAAAAAAAAAACCACCAAAAAAAAAAAAANTGTTGTGTGCATACTACCAAATAGCAATGAATTGATTATGATTTATTTTAATGCTTCTGAGTGGAGGCTTTTTAACTGACAACCTGCATACTGTTTAAAAAAAAAAAAAAAAAAAACAAACCACCAAACAAAAAAGTACCTTGCACCTCCTTCACATCCCCCTCATTGCTCATTATAACTTCAAAACTGTGTTAAATTAAGTCCAGTACCCACTTGTTGATACGCTTCATGATTACTTGAGCAGACCAGAATGTAATTTTATGAATAGAAAATTCTAGCAGTTATTCTTCCTCAATGCAAATACATTACATTTTCTACAGTGTGATTTCCACTTTATTTCATGCATGCTGAAGTAAGGAATTCACTTGGCCTCTCCAGGTATTATTTCATATATTATGAGTTCTTCAGTGACCTCAGACTGTAAGCATTGAATGAGCAAATATTTCTAATACTTACCTCTTGTCCAACTACTTCTCTGGCTGCTTATTTACGACTACTTGCTAGTAGTCTACAAGGTTATGCATTTAGGCTGAAGTAATTTAATTTTTTTTTTAAAGAGTTGAGCAAGTTATTTTGTCTTTTGTAAAATTTAAACCAAAACACAGGCCTGTTTTTCTATGAGGATAAATCTGAGACCTTACTCAGTGGAGGAGGAGTTAAATTTAGTGTGAGGAGAACAACACTAGCTTAGCTAGATGCCTCAAACGTAATTAAAGGAATGGAGTTATGCATAGGTTTCTTGACAGGTTTCCATTGTTGTGATGATTACTTAAATTGAGCTATTTAATCGGAAGTGAAGAGATGTAAGTATGAAGATATGGGTGCTAATAAATGAGACCTGTAAGACTACAAAATTGCTAGTAGCACTGCTTTTCATATATGTATTTTGATGCTGTGCTGTTTTGTCTCAAAACTGAGTTCCAGCAGATTGAAAGGCAGATTTCCTTCGTTTGCAGGATGTTTTTCGTAAGTTTTGGTATATCTTGGTATTTATGAAGATGACAATGCCAGTAGGAACATTAGATTACAAAGGTAACTCTGAAAAGGTCAGCAGGTCTGACATGCAATCTGTCTTGTCTAATTAGGATTCATATTGATATCTTGTCTGTCCAACTAATACGGTAATCACTCCAAATACAAATGATGTGTGGGAAATTATTGTATGTTTTCTGTTTGAAAAACAATCAGAACCCTGAACAGCTCTAATGACAAAGCTAATAAACATTTAAGCTCCATTATGTGATTCTGTGTTGGCTTTGAGCATTAGCTCTTGTAGTCTACTTGATTTAAGAATTTAATAGGCAAAAGAAGTGTCCAGCTGTGGCATTTGTAAATAAGTTAAGAAACACTGTCTGGTTTTCATTACTTACCTGAATGAACAGATAGATACCCAGAATTAATCAGAAATGTATGAGGCATACTTGCTACATCTTGCTTAATTTAATGCCTGTTGCTACAATTCAGCATCATATTGTAAAAGTCAAAATATATTGACCTGTATAATTCTCAAAAATGCTTGCTCCACATGTTTACTATGTGTCTGATGCCATTCAGTGGAATATAAAGATCAGCTGTCTACATTGATTTGCTAGGAGAAATGAAGACAGGATAAGTGCCTCAAGTCTAAATAAAATAGGTGTAAGCAGCAAATAATTCAGGAGAATTAGAATTTCAAATCCAATCCATTTCAATTATCTATTGTGGCTTGCTACTATCCAAGGATTTTCTTGTTTGCTGTAACTTTGTGTTCCAACAACTCTGAAGTTAAATCGGAAATTATGAGAAAGAGCAGGAGGTGATCATTCTCATGTGGCCACAGTAACCTGCCTGATTATTTTGTGGAATTGGCCTTCTTCATCTTAAGGAAACAGGAATAGCCATCTGTAATTCTACAGTGCAAAAGAACATTGCAGGAATTCAGGATAATTGGAATAAAACTTGTGAAGATGTGAACTTCTTGCCAGTCATAGTGCTACTAAGGAACATAAGAGATTAGTATTTGGAACAAACAATTATGCTTCTTAAGTCTTTCAAATTATAGTTAAAATTAGTGTTTGAACCTCCTTTTAAGGACTATTACTTTCACAATGCCATTGAAAGATTGTCTTAATCCTCTTCTAATGCTCACTTTGGGCTCCTTGCTATTTTCAGTGACTGAAGTATTGATAATATTAAGCAGATAATAGAAATTTACATGTTTACTCTAACTTATTTTATATTTCCATAACAGTGATTAAAGTATTCAAGTATTTTAAAACTACTTTAAGTATTGTCCTCTTCTACCAAAGCACTTTTAACTGCAAATAATGTACCTCACTCTGATTTTGAGAGTGTCAGTCAAGAGAAGAAAAATAATTTACTTCTGTTAGAGAAGAGAGGCTCCAGCCTCGCCTGTCGTTGTCTAGGATGGGATTGTGTCCCAGGTAACACAATGATTTTTCTTGGAAGTAACGAAGCCTGCACAGTATTTCTTAGATGAGACTAAAAAGGTGCTGCTTCCCTTAATGGAAACTGGCTGTAGGAATTCACATTTCTTGCATACTGTACCAGGATCTGATAAAGAGACTGTCTGCTTGTGCTTCAAGTGGTCCTGAAATACAGGGATACGTCCTGTATCCCTCTGTACCTGCAAAAAATGAAATGCTGTTAGGCAGATGCTAGTTTGTTCCTGCTGCCAATAAGCTTTGCAACATTAGGTAAAACTTCTTAAATTCAGTTCACGTTATGGATGTCTTAGGACTAATTGCCGAAGCAGAAGGGCTGAAAAAGTGTCCTTCTGAACATAAAATGGCAGATCAAAAGGTAAGGAAGGCTCTTTAAAACTCTTGCTATGTTTTTCTGTGCTGTCCTTGTCTTTACGAGTTGAAGTAAACAGATCAGGAGTGTTTGAATACTTTCAAGATCAATTTGTGAAGTAGAAAGTAGTAGTATTTCATTACCTCTGTGGGTCTTGCTGCTATGTAAGCATGTCAGAAGCTTTGAGTAGATAGGGAGAGAACTATAAATATGTTTCAGTGACTGGACAAAGTGGCCTTATGGGGAACACTGGGGAGCTGTCTATGGTTTCAACCAAGAGACAACTCAAGTATAACTGCCTTTATGGAGGGAATACGTCTGCAGCTAAAGGGCTCTCACTCTACAACAGCAAAACTTTTGCATGAGCTTGTGTTGGGAAGATGATCCAAGGCAAGACTGGTATGTCTAAACAAAAAGAACAATCTTGTCCCCTCTACCCTCCTTCACAAAGACTAAGATTATTTCAAAGACTAAAATAATAAACATCAAAAGCCCTTTTGGAAGAGTTAAATAATCAACGTACTTTAATTCTTGTGTTTGGCTTTTACTGTCTGGCATCCAGAAGGAGAAAGACTGTAGGACTTACATTAGTAAGTGAAGTACAAATGTAACAAAAATGGATAGCTGTCTGAATGGTCTTTATTTCCCACCCACACCAGTTTCCCCTCCTTTATGTAAAATGATCGAGGTGCGAACGCTTGCTTTGTTCCGTTCAGCCTTATACAAAAGCCAACACTGTTTAAAGTAGCAGAAGTGTAGGAAGAAAAATATTTTTGACTTCCCGTTAGATCATTTGCCGTTGATGAAGTCTTACTTTATACTAAAACAGAAAAGTTTTAAAGTATGAATATCACACTTCAAAGAGAAGCTAATTCTGAACAACATATTTGAGGACTTTCTTCACCTACCCAACTGTTTTAAGGTATTTTAGCAAGATGAAGGGTCCACTGGTGGTCTTCAGACAGAAATTATTTCAGAGGGTTTTGTCTTATAAGGCAGAAGGAATATCCACCCTTCCTGAGCTACAAACTCTTTTGAATTGAAAATTTTGCATTCACGCAGCTTTAATCACACATCCTGATGGGAAAATTGAGAGGGCTCTAGATATCTTGAGCATACTGGAAAGGCTTTAGTGAAGCCCAGGTGACTGACATTTGCTCTGTCCATCTGTGCTAAAAAGGGCACTTCATGGAAACGTACACTGTAAAAATAATGTATATAGAACATACGATCTCCTGAAAGTCTTGGGAGACTGTTCAGTGGGTTAAGCTTATGTCCTGTACTCAAGTACTTCTGAGAACAAGGTGACAGCAGGCTCTGGAAGGACTATCCTTCAAGAAGAGCCCTGCTTCACCTACAAAACTGAGCTTGTTTTGTCTGTAAGTTAACTGCCAAATGTGTCAGCACAACAGTGTGCTTTGTGCAAGCCTTTTTACAGAAATCGACTGTCTCTGTACTCATTCCCTCCCCACCAGACCATCTGCTGTTGGCCACTCTCAGGAGTGCTACATGAACTGAAAGTACAGACTCACGAAGGATGGCAGCTTGGTGTTTGGGTGGATTTTTTGGGCATGATTTACAGGGGGGAGGGAGAAACTTGGCATCGTTCTGCATCCCGGCGAAGATAAAGCACCCAGATTCTCTGCAGGACAATCTGGTGTGGGTTTTCTCTGGGAATCGAGCATTTTATGCTTGAAATGATTTTGATGAGGGGATAAATAACAGTGTATTTTGAAAGAAGTGAAACACGTATTTCTGGAGAAATGTTGAAACATCACACTTGCTGGAATTTTCTGTGGAAAAATTTAAAATTCTGGCAAAATTGACCACATTTCAGCTGTAGTTCAAGGGAAAGCATATTCTAACGGCATGCACATTCAATGAGGTCTCCTACTGAAATGACAGTAAATGCTTAATATTAACTCCTTGGTGAAGGCAGTTCCATCATTAAGTTTTTCACCTGTTTAGCATTTGACAAAGATAATATCTCAGCATTCTGTGGGATCAGCTGTGCCAGGAATGTGCACCCTAAGCTAAAGGTGGTATTAGATAAACTGTTCTTGAGAAAGTTTTGGTAAAGGAGTCTCTCCAGCCCTTGTGTGTCTTGACAGCACAGCTGTCAGCAAGCGTGGCGTGTCACACTGCTCTATGATGGCTTACGCTGAGGGGCGTAACAAATGCTGTTATCATTCATTGCAAGGGATACCCAAGTAGAAAGGCTGCTTGATTCTGGCAACAGTCCTAAATTTCCATGGCATAAAAAAATTTTAGTATAGAAGTAGCAGCAACAGTGCCTAAGCCTGTATAGCTGATATTGGGCAGTAGTTTGATGCAATGGCAGTATTACCGTTGTTTTAAAATAATAAAGCAAAAGTGACTCTGGCCCATAAGGGCTCTGCAATTGATTGATATGGGTAAAATTTCTATGCTACTGACACTAAACACCTCCACCATTATTGGTCAAAACCTTTGCATTATCTGTAACCCAAGTTATGACAATTCAAAACCNGTGACTCCGGCCCGTAAGGGCTCTGCAATTGATTGATATGGGTAAAACTTCTATGCTACTGACACTAAACACCTCCACCATTACTGGTCAAAACCTTTGCATTATCTGTAACCCAAGTTATGACAATTCAAAACCTTCTGACAGTTCAATTACCTTAACTGGAGTCTGAGTGAGATGATGATGCTGGGGAATCTGTGCTGCAGTAATGGACTTCAGTGGCAATTTTTCTGTTTGTCTGTTTTTGTCTACACAATGATTGTGCACCATGTGAGAAATAACAATGCAAACCATTTTCTCTACAGTTAAGAGACCTGAATGTATATAGGAAACACTTGTTGAAGGATTGCTTAAATTCTGACTCTCCAAACTATATTCAATTTTTGTCATTACTATAGCATAGCAGTTACGCTTTTGGTCAGCATAAAAGCCAAGAAAAGAGGCTAACCGTTAGTATTTTTCATGACTTTGCTCTTTCTGCTTACACCATGGTCTCTTAAATGTGGTGTTTTTCAGTAGATTCTACCTGTCCCTTTGTGTTAGTGGTCTAATATACTTGGTAGCTTCAAACACTTAAAATATGAGATCTTCCAATTCTTTTTTTTTTTGTAAGAAAATATCTTGTCTTGTTTTGGCAATTATCTCTATTTAGTTGATGATATGTGTGCCTACCTAAATGATGCAGCAGTTAAATTAAATTAGTAAATCCTATTTAATGCCCAGAATTGCATATGGATTTTCTAAATCTCAGATTAAGTTGTTCTGCAAGAGATAATTCACGGCTTCTGGAATGAAGCTGTTTTTGGCAGAAAGACTGGGTCTGCTTCTTAATCGATAGCTTACTGCTTGGCGTACTGTTGTGTTGAGCAATGAGTTAGTCACAGGCAATGCCTGTACTATTAAATAACACAAACCCATGACACAGATGTAAGCACTGGATCACAACCATCAGTACTGTTCAGTTTGTTAGTATGATCTCTGGTATCCTTTGGGGCCTGCGGCAGCCCAGACTGTCATCAGAACAACTTCCACATGTAAACCTTTCACTGATAGTTTCAAATATGAGCTCACAGATATGCAACCAGCAGCTATGGATGAGTAATGGTACAACTGAGGCACTACAGCCTCCATGACCTAGGAGCCAGTGTACTTTTCTCTGCCAGTGCCCCCTTCTTTTGCATAAAGCTGGTGGGAGTCTCAGGACCAGGATGAACAATGGTGTACCTTGAGGTGTGGGAAGATAATTGCTGATTGTGCTTATATCTGCGAACTTCTGCAAATTATTCTGAGTTCATGGCTACTTGGCCAGAAGCAAACTCCTGTGTGTAACCCTGCTTTATGAGGCTAGGAGCTCTAAAACAAAAAACATTTTGGATGCCAGAATTGTCTACTAAAATGTTTGGGTGATGGACCAAGGAGAAAGGCTATCCTCCATTGGGTTGGTTCTGTCACCAGCACTGACTCTGCCACCTAGCATGGCAGCAGAACCCTGAGGAGAGCTGTAGTGAAATGTGATGGTTTCTGTGCTTGCTATCCCTGACTGAAACAATCCCCAGGAACTGACATGGGGGAAGTAGCTCCTGGGTGTGTTCCTGGAGCTGCTCCTGGGGAGCCAGGGGGAAAGTACTGCTCATACTGGCACAGACCACCTCTGTGACATGAATAGGTCCTGCTCAAAGAGAACTGGCTGTTCTGGGAGACAGCTGTTTGGTTAGGTATGTGGCTGTTGGCATCTCCTCATCCATCAGCAGCTTGCCCAGCTGGGCAGTGCTGATATACTTGGCCAGGAGGGACTGAAGCTCCAGGCTGCTGAAATCAAAACTGGGAAGCATGGAGTATCTCCCTTTTACTTACCTGCCCCCATGCACACCTGGATGAAATCTATTTAAATAGCAGCTAAATGTGCTGTGTTCTCCGCTCCCCCCCCCCCCCCCCCCC
>VZSC01000367.1:103117-124358 GCA_013398225.1 Steatornis caripensis
CCCCCCCCCCCCCCCCAAGTCTTCTGAAGCACTGCCAAGTTACCAGGCTTCATGCTGCCACTGCCCTGCCCTGCTTGGGGAGGGGGGCAGATCATTTTGTGCAGGTCACTGGAGAGCAGCAGCATTTATATCCATTGGTTTCAGCTGAGCACGCCTCTTCGTTTTGATGCAGCTGTCATGAGCTGGCCTGACTGTACAGTGTAGGCTGAGACTATGGGGTACAAGCAGGTATATAATTATTAATCTCTGTTAATGCCATCACTTGGCACCAGAAGAGAGGACTGAGCGTAGAGGATTCAGTAACTTTTACCTACAGCTAGAGCTTATTAAAGCTTGTCTCGGTTACAATAAGCAGCTAATGACCTTCAGAGGTCAGAGGTTATTAGGAAGACAGTAGTCAACTGAAGTGTTTGGGGACAGACCGCTACATTTCAAAAAGCCTACCACCTGTATAAGGACCACTCTTTCCCTTCCCTGTCTGCTCTTTTCCTGGTAAAAGAAACAGAACCACTCCAGGCTCAATTGTGTAAGACATGGAGTTTAAAAACAGGTAAAAAAGAAAGAGGCTTTAGTAGAGGAAGAGAGCTAAATGAGAGCATGCTTAAGTGAAAACCTCGAAATTTAACCAGAATTCCTGTGTCTCTGTTACCCAGTAAGGCCGTAAGGCCCTGCAAAGTGCAGGGGCTTCCATCCTGTGGTGTCCTGGCAGGGTGTCTCAGTTTCAAATGTCAGAAGCACAAACTTCCAGGTTAGCTGGTGGTGTGGTGTCACTCCTGCTGCGATGGTTTGCCTTTGCAAAAGATAAAGCCATTGCTGCCAATTGGTTAGGTCTGTGGTCTGGTCCTCCAGGCCACAGCATGACTAAATTCTTGTTGAAGAAGAGATCAGAATGGTACATCATGTCCTATATTTTGCATGACATACTCACTAGTTTACGTGCTTTGACCAATTTCTACTGCGTATGCAGGAGAGCAGAGTAACATACAGATCTGCAGAGCCAAGTTTACACTGGAAGTCCCAACTTTGCAGCCTCAGTACGTACATGTATTTATTTTAAAAACAAACAATGTCCGAAGTCTGTAGAAGACATACGTAAGCCTGTGTTGTGGTGTAACCAGTGAGACTGTTTACTGAAACATGACCCTTCTTTGTTTATTGCCTTGATGGAGTAAGTTAGGTGATGTTTGTCCTGAAAAGCTACGCTGACCTTCCACTGGCTGCAAGTACATGGGCGTGTGCGTTTCCTGTGATGAAAGTAAGAAGAGACCTTGGCTCGTGCTGTTTTCTGGAACTCTGAAGTTGCTCTTAGACTCTATTACTAGTGTTCATGGAAGTTCACAATATAGGAGGGAGAGTGCTTAAGGTTCTTATGTGCCATAGCTTTGTTTTTATGAGAAGTTTTAATGTTTTAGTTCTGCAGAATAATCTGCTCTGTCTTTAAAGAGCGTGGCTTGTGTTTGTGATTTCAGTCTAACACATACTGACCATGTCAGGAATTGCGTGGTTAGAGGCATGCTTTTTGACATAGGAGCAGTCCAGATGGATGAAAGGCTGGAAAAACTTCAAAGCTGCTTTAAAGGACATTCCCTATACATTTTCTATTTAGTATTACACTTGATTATTCTAAACATCACTATCCAGCTCTGAGACTTGATTATTTGTTCTTCAGGTTTTTTTGTTGGTTTTTGTTTCGTTTATAGCTTTGAAATGGGACCCTCTTTGTACTACTATCTCAGACACAGTATTTTCTGGATGCTTGTAGCTCATCTGTAAAACTAAGAATCTTTTTACTGGACAGGAAAGCTCAATTTCCTTCTACTTTTGTCAAACATTTTTATTTTGGCAGCAGTGAGAGAGATGAAAACACTTTTAACTTTTGCTGTAAACAAACATTGTCATCTTTGGGAGAGCCTAAGCGGCAGTTCTAACTGAAATCTTGCTTACAGCATGGCACTTCAGGTTCCTCTTACTTGGTATAAATCCATTGAAAACCCATGCACAGTTAGGATAAACATCTGGCTGCTCTCCTGCTGTCGTCAAAAAAAGTGATCTGCTCTGTCTTGAAGCTTCTTTTCAGCAAACAGGCAACAATTGTGTTTAACAGGACAGCAATGTTTTTATACTGTCTTTGCCTTAGATTTGTATCCACTTAGCTCATGAAGGACGAGAGAAAAGTTAACCACAGTCAGCCTTTCCTGAAGTAGTTGGTCAGTTAAAAAACTATTTATTAGGCCTGTACTCATATTGTTACTTTCATTTTTTAAGTTTTATAAGTTGGGTTCAGCATCAGAATGGGTTGTAAAATTGTAGATAGTGAAGGACAGATGAGGGCTTCATGTATCTAGCATGTATTTAGACCAATGCACTTGTTCCACCTAGTCCAGAACAGCAGACCTTTAGTGGCAAACATATTTTGGAGTTTCTTTTAACCTAATCCAAATGGATTAAGGGATCAAGGTACTAACTATCAGAAAACTCTTTGTCGTGAGGGAACCTCAAAATTTGTCTTAGATTTGTCAGCTTGCAGCTCAAGGTTCAGCCTGAAAGGTGAGGGATGCTAACACTGGAAACAACGGCAAAGTGGTATGTCAATGTTTTCAGAAGCATCCTTCTGCCGGCAAATCCTCAAGGACATATGCTTTTCCTTCGGACTTTGAAAACGCATCACTTGTGGTGCTACCATAGTGTTAGAAAATATAATGTTCTTTAAAAAACATTGTTAATAATTAAAAGGGAGATTTTAGGCCGGCTAAGGATAAGACCAACTCAGAGGTACCTGTACCCAATGCAGGATTATGCAAAGCTGTTCAAGGTGGCCACGTGAATTTGGTGCTTTTCATGGACTAACTTTGCTTCTTACTGTAGGCTGATGAGGCTTTCCAGTGACCCTAGACTGTGAGTGCCACAGTCACATTAGTGAAAAATTTCATGATCTGTCTCTCATTTTTAAACACAGTAACAGTGCAAGTCTATCTACACACCAGTAAAGAGGGCAAAAAAAGCTCTGCTTTCCCACTAGTCAAGCAGCAGCGCACTTCTGTCTCTTTAGGAAGAGCTTTTTTAATCTAGACAGCTACTCTGTAAGTGACATCCTCAAGTCACTATCTGAGACAATCTAGTGTATGCTCTCTTCCTTGTTAGCTGGAAGTCACTTTAAATCTGCCAACACTTTTGTTTAGCTTTCCTTTTAGAGCAGAGCCAGCTGTTCTTCTGGGTCTCTGGAGTATCCGTATGTTCTATTAAACTCTCCTAATAGTTGGCTAGAAAATAGGGACAGTAGCTAGACTGTTTCCCATATCAAAACTTTAACGAACTTGGGTATTACCACATTGCTCAGATATGCCCGTGGTCATAGTTCAGTCCCTGCTTCCCCCTGCTTGAGACGTCATCGGGCCTGTGGCCAGGTGCAGTTCATGGAGCAATGCTGGCTGGTGTCAATGCCCTGACACAGCCCACCTACTCTTTGTCTGCGCTTTTGAGAGGTGGTAGCAGTTGAATGCCAGCTGGTGGTTCTGTCATGACCTCCCATCTCATCCAGGAGAAAGTGGAACTGATTATGCTCTCAGAAACAAAATAGGAGGCTTGTGTGAAGCCAGCCATGGGGTCACAAAGCAGCTGGTGATTAGAAGGGCTGTGGAAAGAGCCCTACTTAGCCATTAATCAGATGAGAAGAAGAAAACAAGTAATACTGACAGAGGGATTTTTTTCCACACTTTTCTAAGTATGACATTCATGTTTAGGGTTAAACAAAATATTTTTAGAAGTGAGACAGAATAGTTTTATGAAAGGTTAATGATCCAAAAGAGAATACAGAGGAAATAAGAGGGAAGCAAGTTTTATTCAGCCTGAAATGGTGAGATTTGGTCACTGGACATGGACTTCATTCCATCCCCTGCTGAAGGATGCATGAACCTGCACTGCCTGTCTCCCAGAATGGTAGCTGTTGAGACCAAGCCATCATCTCCCAAGTGAATACACATGTTTACAGACTTGTTCTTCCCCTACTACTCTCAGCACAGTGAGTAATCAAATATCTTACCCCTGAGTTAAGATGAGATGGAAGGTAATTTCTGCAGGCTCTCGTAGCCTGCTCTATCTGGGATGTCCACCAGAGATGATGCTGGTGTGTTTAAAGACAGAAATTAATGCAAGTGTGTGATATACTAAGAGCTACTGGGCTATTCAGTAAGTTCCAGCATCCTACTGGGATAGGAACATGTAACCACAAGGTGTGTTTTGAGCAAACTTAAGTGTAATACAAGGGATTGTTTTTTTGTCATTTTTGCCTGTGATGCGGTGTGGGTTCCCCACGCTGAGTAAAGTGATTTTCCTGGAGGGATTTCCTTGCCCCTTCCCTGCTCCCCCAAGTATGGAAAGTAACTTATGAAAAAAATTGTATAGAGAAGAATCTCAACTAAAATATTCACCTAGTGTCCAGATACTGGATGAAGAAATTTTCAGTAAGGTTTGCCTATTTTTCTGTTCAACCAATGGGCAAAATTCTTGAAGTGTTTTTGTTCATGTTTCTGAATTCAAAATATTTATGGTTTTTTTCCTTTCAAGTTCTTAACTTCTTAGAAATAATTCCTTCTATAAACATTCATATCCATACATTGATGTGCCTGATCATGCAATGAAAACGGCTGCAAAGATAGCCAAAGCAAATATAATTTTCTCTTTTATGAATAAATATACTGAAGTATTTGTCCAGTTCAGATAGAGACATTGTCTTTCCTTGTTTTACCTTGCAGCTTTGACACTGGTTCCAACGTTTGTTGCATTCTTGCTGCATCTGGAAGATCCTAACATTTTAACAGGAGAGAAAAATGAGAGTGAAGAACACTAATGAATGCCTCTATTTGAAAACATCACGTGTGTTATTATAGGCTTCCTGTGAACTAGAGTATTCAAACAGGAACTCTGGACCTGCCAGCCAACAGTGCCAAGACCTCCCTTTCCTAGACCTTATTTTATTAATTTTCTTGGACTTGAGTTAATGAACTAAATATAATATTCAAGTAGTGTTCAGTATCATGATTTCATGTAAATGGCATTTCATTTTCAGTTCTCTTTTCCCTTCTTAATGAAGCCTATTTTTGACTGCTATGCACTGAACAGGCACCCTTAGTGAGCTCTAAGAGTGACAGCGCGGAAGTCTTTCCAGTGAAATGTTAATCGGAAATTATCTGTATGTGGCTTGTTTTTTCTCCTCACCACTTTCTGTTCCCGTGTATTAAATTTTCACTGGCCAGTTTATTTTGGCTTTCTTCATAACCCTACTGTGACCTCTGCCATCAGTATGGTATGTTTTTCCCCTGCCTTATGTGTCTCCTCTGTTTACTCCACAGAACTGAACAAGACCAATGTTGGTCTTAATGTCTACTCACAGCTATGTTTAGTGGCAGTATTTTCCCATGTCAAGATTGTTTTCTTTTCTCTGGCTTTTAACCAGTTCCTAATGTATAACAGGACTTAATTTTCTAACCAGCTATCCTGCTTTCCCCTCCCCAATTTTCTTTAATAGTTCTGTCCAGAATTAGCTTCATATATGTGGAAAATGCTCTTAGACATCTGACCAGTGTCTCCCATGATCTTAGACTTCTAGGGAGGATCTCTGGATCCAGTGCACCCAGAAGAAGGTAAGAGGTATCCAGCCTAGGATATTTAAGGCAAGCACTGTTGGCCATGCCGTGCCACCGTCAGTTAGTCTTCCAGAGTTGAGGGTGAGGAAGACACTTCTCCAGAAGACCAGAGACATGTTCTTTCTAAAGTGGTAAAACTCCCACAGAGATTTGGATGGTACGAATACCTTCCACTGTCAAGGATACCAGCTTCTAAACATTTAATTGAGCCAAGTTAATTCTACCTGAAGGGTTGCCTTGTCTCCGAGACAGGTCTTTCTCCATGTGGTGGATCAGCCTCAACTTTTGTAGGAGAAAGGAAGGAAGTCCTGAAAACTTTGATGCAGCACTTCTCCCTCTTACTCTGATCTGATCCAATAGATCTGCAGTGTGGCAGGAGGGTGCAGAAGTTTCTTCTGCTTGGGGGTCATGTGCCTTAGATATCTCCTATAGTCTAGATGATTCAACCTTGAAAGGATAGTTCAGAAGAATTTCTACTGAGTTGTCTTTTGTATTTTCATATACAAAGGCACAATTCTTAGTCTAATTAGCAAAAATCAACTGGGAGCTTATCTTTATATATTTATGGATTCAAATGATATTACTGTCTTATCTGGATTATGGAGATGTATGCTGGGAAACGGAGAGAATGATGATGCTTCATTAGGTGAAAGGAACTTTGTGAACTTTGTGTAGAGAACAGATCTCACAAGGATGTTGATGTACAGTGAATTTGTCTGATATCTGGGTATTACAACAGCTTTCAGGAGGGAAGATTTTAGGCTCAGTGTAAAACCCTGAAATTTAAAATGAACTATGTGAGATCTAGATTTATTTTGCCAGGGGTGTGAATGTTAAACAAGGAATAAATTTTTCCTTATTATCTGAACATTTTTAAAAGATATAGTTGCTATGATCTGGAATAAAGGAAGTGAGTATAAGACTGTCTTGCCTGGTGGAATTCTTGTTTCCGATCTATTCCTTGTGGTGATAATTCAACATATGTGAGACTCAGCAAGAAAACTTCACTCTTGGTTGGTTTTTTGCTGCTACTTGTACATCAGAGAAGTGGCATATTGACACAGAGTGACAGATGAACTTACCTATACCAAAATGCAACCACTCACAGATAGATAAAAGAAACAGCAGAGTAACCAGTATATTAGGAGAAAGCATCAGGAATGTTCAGGGGTTTTTTTGAGTTACCTTCTAACGTATTTAACTGCAATATTCAATACTTATTTTAAATGAGTAATTTTCTTGGTCTATATGAAATGTTTTCTAGATGATAAACATAATTGAACACCAGTTTTCTGCAGGTATACTGCAACTATAGGAAGAAATTAACTATCTTAACTGAAATAATACTGGATTCTTATAGCATTCTTTTAGAATAACCCACCTCTGTGGTTTTCACTGAGTTATGTTTGATAGTTATATTGCATTCAGTTGTAACAGATCACATCCAACTTGTAGAATTCAACCATATAGTGGTAAGTTTAATGGTATTGAAAATACATAAAATATTTGATGTGATCTCAGGTACTCATTAACTTAAAGACTGGTGAACAGTGTGAGTGTAAGTTTATTTTCTGTCTAAGTGAATATGAGTATTTATAGTCTGTTCTAAGAGGCAAGTCTGCTATCACATTAACGGACCTTAACAGAAGACTCTGAAATGTCAGACCCCAATGAATTTAGCATGATAGTTCAGATCCTATTTTTGATGATACAAACATAAAACCATCCTCCTAGGGGAAAGAAGGAGAGACTTCAGCCACAAGAGACGCAATCTTCCCTACACTAGGGAACTGTATCATAAAGTATCTTCCTCCCGGGACTGCTATTGATTTGTCCAGATTTTATCCAACAGTTATGTCAGTGCTGTGTCTTCAAATTCTTAATTGTGGTTGCATTTCTGTTTAGATATCCAAGGATAGCCTTTGTCTAAGGATACTAAGAAAGCACAGGGAACGATGTCTGGGTTTTTTCCCGCTAGAAGGTAAGCTTCTGTGATCAGAGAATTAGACTGGCAGAAAATGGCTGCTCAAATAATTGCCTCCAGGGGGCATAACTGCATACATGGAAGGAGTCAGGCAAGAGAGAGAGGTTGCTGGACTGCTGTGATGAATCAGCCATCATTTCAAGGTGATAGTGCTTCAGAGGTAGTATCAGAATGAAGCATCGTGTACTTCAACTTCTGGTATTTGTTATGTCCCAGTAAATATTCCAGTAAGGACACAGGGCACTTTTAAAAACACTTTAATATCTCTTTCTGCTTTTTTTTCTCTGCTTTCTGAAATGGAGGTACTCATCATGTGAGCTAATTAATTTTGAAGTGTTAGACAGCCAGTTATAGCTTCATATCTTACTTTGAAACTAGATTACTTTTTAAAAGTGCTGTTTCAGACCTAGGAGTCTGAGGAATTTTTCCATCTCCCTCCCCTCCTCCTGGAAGTGACCACAACTACTATACAAATTATTTTTCTTCTCTTGCCTCTGAATACTGTTCTTTCTGATAGTTTCTGAGGGAAACATTATTTTAAAGACAAAAATAACTCAAANTCCCTCCCCTCCTCCTGGAAGTGGCCACAACTACTATACAAATTATTTTTCTTCTCTTGCCTCTGAATACTGTTCTTTCTGATAGTTTCTGAGGGAAACATTATTTTAAAGACAAAAATAACTCAAATTAGCATGAAATCTGGATTAATCTAATACTTCTATTTATTGCTAAATCAAAGAGGTTGCAACCTTTATTTCAACGCTGTCTGTACATCTGTGTCTCAAACTCTTGCCCAATTTCTGTTTGAAGAAAATAAATTTATTCGAGGAAACTTGTTTATGAGATTTTGAGGTTAAATAGTTTTGGAGCCATTTGAAAAGGCTTTTTGAACAGTGGCCTATTTTTAATAACATTTGCTGTTTAGAATCTTTTGTCATTTGACTTGGTGAATGAAAACGTGTGTTGCATTTTTGAGCACTTGGATGCTTGCGCTTCCAATCTTCTTTTAAAACAGCATTCTGGTTTACCAGAGCATGTAGCTAGGACAGTAGCACCTTCAAGAGTAATGTGGCATGACCCATGGAGAAGTTGCTTCTGCACATGAGTATCTCTTACCTTAGCTGAATCCCAGTTAATGGGTGAATAAGACTATAGCCAAGGACAGTCACAGCCTTCAGCTACTGCCTTCCCACTTTGTGTTTAGACCTGTTTGTTTAGCCTCCGAAGTTATTTAGGGTGGAGACCGTGTTTCTCTGTTTTTCTGTATAGAATCCAGCAGACTTTCAAGGAGTTGTTGTGATGCTGGTAGCAGTGCCACATCATCACCTGGATCCCAGTGTGGACAGCTCTCAAGTTGGTTCAAGCTGAAGGCTCCTGCCTATTCTAGGAGGAGGAAAGTACTGATCTTGTATCTCCAGGCTGTTTATTGTGCAGTGACCAGTTATCCATAGTTAAATCTGTAGCTGCAACAGTGCTATCTTTAGGGCTGGCTTTAAATGGATTGCCTATTCTATGGAAAGAGAAAAAAAGTATACTCTCTCCTATTTTGAAATAAGATTTAAGAGCAACTGAGGTGTCTTCTAAAATCTGTGTTTAAACTGAGACATCAGAGTTGAAGACAACTGGGTGGGTTTTTTAATATTTCAAGTAAACAAACAAATATATGCAGTATTTCGCTGAGTCGCTTGGCCTGCCAAGCAACATCCATTATAGCACTGAATTATAAACATTAGCAGATATTAAAATTGGCCTCTATAATAGACCATCTGCAAGTCAGAAATAATTGAAGAACTTGAAATATCCGCTATTTGAAATGGGTAATATTCTTGGTTAGCAAAGCCAACAGGAGAAAAGACAAAATTAGACATGTCAGACGAAGTGTTTGTACTCCTAAATAGGAAGGGTAATTCCAGTGTTTGGGGAGCATACCGTGGGGTAATATTCTTTGCTTTTTGTGAGAATTGTCCCATCAGATAATTGTCTCTGAATTCAATCACTTGATTAGTATAATACTTTTCTTTAAGTCTGTTTTTTTCTTTTTTCTTTTTTTCCCCCCCTCCCTGGATATTTAACTGCTTCCCTGGTGTAGGAAAGCATTGAAAGTATATGCAAAGTCACTCACTAAGAAATGTCTGTATCATTTCTCAGTCAGCTCTCTGGAATTTTTTTCTGTGGGAACCTAAAATTTCAACTTCTTTACAATTCTGATGGGGAATGAAACTTTGAAATTCAAAGTTGTTGGTTTTTGTTTTGTGTTTGGTTTTTTTTTTAAGGACCCTGAGATATTTCTGGGAAACTTTTGTTTTCCTCACCTTTGCAAATTGAAGAGTTGAGTCAACTGAATTGATGTTGAGGTGGAGTACTTCCAGAAACTGTTCTTTTTCATAGCCTATTCAATTTAAATGCAAAATAACAATTTCTTTTGGAATGTAATGATTTACTTAAGGTCAAACTATTTTTTTTCTTTTACACTGTGAACAAAACACTTCAACCTCAAATTCATTTTTGGCAGCTCTAAAAATGCTTATGTTTTCTATTATCCATGCCAAGGCTGACATGTGAAAAGAGAACTTTCCAATAATGTTCTTTCCACAAAGAGAAGCTTGTACTTCCCATGTTGGTTAGCACTTTATTTTTCAAATCCTCTGGGAGGTTTTGGCATTTCCTTGTCCTCTCTATTAAAAATATTTAAAACCACCTGTATAACTTTTTTTAAATAAAAGAAAAGTATTCCTTCTCAGATCCAAGATTCAAAATCCTGTAACAAATACTAGATGTTGCTTAGCAGCCTTAATAAGCTTTTGCAATCAAGCTGCCAAAAAAGTAAATCGCATTTGCGTGCGACTTCTGAAACATGAGGACAACAAAAAAGTATAAAATTGCTTGTTTTCAGTAAACTAATGAGCTTTAAGAATCTCAAAGTGAGTTTACTACTTTTCTCTTTAAATTCTCTGAGTATTTTGCCCACTTCTAATGTTTAGCTTGCCAAGTGATGTCTGAATTTGTCTTGCTCTAAACCAAAGTATTTTTGCCTCTTGTGAGATCACAGAAACTGATTCAGTTCGGTAGAATTGTTGTCATATTCTTTTATCTGTCTAAAACCCTAATTCCAGTTTCTTCCATGGGTGTTCATTTTATTTTAGGAAAAATTTATCATCTAAGATGATGAAAGCTACAATTTTCTCAGCAGGCTGTCAAACAACAGTTCTATTATCCTGTCACTTACAAATGAATAAAATGTCTGTTAAAACTAATTTTAACTAAATTTGCCTTCATTTTAATGAGACTAGTGATTTCTTGCTATCTCAAGGAAGACTGCAGAATACTATAGGAAATGCAAACTGAGAAGGTGATCAATGTCATTTTAGCCCATCTTCCTGTTACATGTGAATCCCATCACAATCTGAACATGTTTATTGATGTACGTGAAGTAGGGTAAATGAAGATCTGCCTGAAATGGTGTTTATTTAACTACTATGGTTTAAATATGATCTGTGAGTTTGAGTCTGCTAACTCCTGTGGACTGCTGGGTGAATAAACAATTAATGTGATAGCAGAGTCACTGTAAGTTTATCATTGCTTTTTGTTGTTTTTTTTTTTTAATTTTCCTTCTTGCTATGAATATTCCTAAAGGACAGAATTTTCTCTATGTTCTCTTGAATGTTTAAGGGAGATAGCCATGTGAGCATGCTCAGTGTAAATACATAAATATTTCTGTTTCCCAAACCCAAAAGAGAATTTGAATGAGGTTAGTCAAAGGGAGGCGGGGAGAAGGGAGAGCACGCAGTCATCCGGAGGAAGGATTTAGACACTCTTTGATCATAAGCAGCAGGACTGATCTTCCCTTACTGGGTCCTGCGGATCTGACTTTAAAGTCCTAGATCTGAGAAACACACAGCTTCCTCATCTTTTTCTCTAGTAGCAGCTTATGCTACCAGAAATGTGAAGGACTGGATTTACAGGAAGGTTTGAAGCAGGACTGCCTTGCCAAGGGTGCAGGCTGCTATCTAAGAGCAGGCCTGTTGCCTCCACAGCTGTGCGAATATAGCTGGTTTTCACGGGGCCACAGCTGAAATCAGAAAGTCTGTAAGGCAGTACCTGCAACGTCCCACCTTGTCATGGGGTTTGTGTGTTGGAGGGTTTTATATAAAGCTGTAAAAATGTGTAAGTGGCTGAACTGTCTTGCCCAAAACACGATTCTCCAGCTGGTGGCGTTTTGCATATGTCCCTGGGATCATGCAGACCCTTGGCATTTGGGGAATGCCGTCAGGTGCCTTTACTCCCTGTGCAGTAGGTGCGTGCGTTGGGTCTGTGTGGTGGGGCTTTGGTAGCAGGGGAAGGGGCTACACAGGTGGGGGACCCCTGTAAGAAGCTGCTCGAAGCTCCCCCAGCTCCAAGTCAGCCCTGCCTTGGGCTGAGGCCAGGCCATTGAGACACAATAGGTGCGCCTCTGCAATAACGCATTTAAGAACAGGACAGGACAAAAAAACGGCCATTGAGACCTGCAGCAGAGGGAGGAGAGGGATGTGTGGAAAATACCTATGCAGACACTGAGAGTCCGTGAGGAAGGAGCGGGAGGAGGTGGCCAGAGTGGAGATTGCCCTGCAGCCCACGGGGAGAGGGCAGGCTGTGCCCCTGCAGCCCATGGAGGATCATGGTGGAGCAGTCTGTGAAGGACCATGGCAAGGCAGAGATGGACCTGCAGCCTGTGAGGGAACACGGTGGAGCAGAGACAGACCTGCAGCCTGTGGAGGACCGCACACCAGGGGAGGTGCCTGCTCTCGAAGCAGGCCGTGACTCTGTGGGAAGCCCGAGCTGGGTCAGTGCATTCCTGAGGGACTGCACCGCGTGGGAAGGACTCACATCAGAGGAGTTCATCAGGGACTGTCTGCCATGGGAGAGACCCTGTGCTGGAGCAAGGGAAGTGTGTGAAGAGCCCTCCCTGCCTGAGGAGGAAGGAGAGGCAGGGACAATCTCTGGTGAACTGACTGCACCCCCCATTCCCCGTCCCCCTGCGCCGCTGAGTGGGGAGGAGAGAGAGACATCGGGAGCGAAGGGACTCGAGCCTGGGAAGGAGGGAGGGGTGGGGGAAGGTGCTTGGTTTTTTAGATCTGACTTTTTGTGTCTCCTTATCCTACTCAATTAAACCGATTAAATTGAATTTTTTTCCCCAAGATGAGTCTGCTTTTTGCCCGTGACCATAATTGTTGAGTGAACCCTCCCTGTCCTTGTTTTGACATTTTCTCTGCATCCCACTGGGGAGGGATAAGTGAGCGAGTGGCCACGGGGCCTAAACCATGACCGTGAGCAAAGCTGGGTATCGCAGAACAGACTGGAGCCCTCCTGGCCAGGCTGTGGGAAATGCTAAAGGCAGGGAAACATACCGAGCTGTGTCCCTAAGACACTTAACTGTGCCTTCACTTGTAATTCATGGCCTAAAGAAAGGAGCCAAAACTCTCCTTTCAGAAACAAAATAGGATATACTTTGATACTGGTGATTGCACTATTTTTCCTCCAGCGACTGGAGCAGCGAGTAGAAACCATGTCTCTTCTCTGCTGTATTGCCATAGTCACTGGCTTGCAGCTGGCCTCCTGTGGGGTCCAAATTGATTACCTCTGTTGTAGTATCTGTGTTTCTGTATTATATCTCTATTTCAGCTGCATGGGGAGTACCGTGAATTTCTACACAAACATTTATGGAAGTCTCCTGGAAGGAAGGAAATGTGGGTTTAACCTCTTCAGGCGGATGCTGAGGTTGAACTAATCTTGCCTAAATCCTGAATCAGAGCTTTGGCTTCTGAACTAACGTGTAGGGAGGAGAGGTGGGCAAGGAAAAGTAGGACAGGTGAAAAACAGGTTTTGAAGGGCTGACATAAATGCTGGGTCACAGTGGGTCAGGCCAAAGGACTGTATGGACAAGTAATCTCTGTCTGAGAGCACCCCAGTCACCATGCTATACCTGTGTTACAGCTTGCTTTCTGTCAACTCTGCTAGTCATTCTCGTAAGTTCTGTTTGAATGATACAATTTCCAGACATGAGGCTGTATGCTCCTTTGGGTCATCAACACGAGAATAAATGGGAAGCAAGTGCAGCATCTACTGAGATCTTATTGTTCTGTATCATGAATTAATGAATGTGAACCTATTTTTGATCTTCCTATAATGACAAGCAAAAATTACAGCAAACAATCAGAACCAGAGCAGTCTTAACCTTCCAAAAGGAATTTCTTGGCATTCATCAAACTGTTCAGTACATGAGGCACAGTCAAAGTAATGTTTAATATAAAGGAGCTAAGGCAACTGTGCCCTAGCCTACCTTGTGAAATAGTTTGACTGCTGATCCGTTTTGAACTACTGCTCAGTGTAGGTTATAGTACATATTACACTCTGAAAAAATTATTTCTAGTCTCTAGTAAAAATGTGGTTTGGTGTGGCATGAGGAGACAAGTATTTCAATTACTTCCATGTCATCAATGTTTTTATTAAATTTGCATCTCCTGTTTTGATTTTCTTGTTGGAAGCATGAAAAATACTCCCAGGCAAAGTGCAGAGAATTTCTGAGAGGTGTTGAGTTGGCCTCCAGCCCCTATTAGCTCCTATTCCCTTTTAGACCACATTTTAATGCACAGCAAGCAGGGATTCTTGATTAGAAATACAATTCTTGGGTTGTTTACAGGATTGTAGTGTTAAACTCTCAGTCATGAATCAAAGCTCATTTTTTGATAACAGAAGTAGTTTTCAAAGCCTTTTAATCTGTGCAGCCCATTTAGGGCATAGAAACAGTACAAATCTTAAGTAAGAAGACAATAGAAATCATGAGAAAATTGAATTTCTTTCTGTGGCAAGAACTATTGAGCTTTGAAGTGTGAAACTCAGGTTTGTTTTGGTTATAACGAAGGAGTAGTTGAGTGTCAAAGCTGTGCCTGTGTGCTTGACCAATGCACTTCAATCATTAACTCCTTGGAACTCTGGGGCTCCTCTTAAGCACAGATGAGAATTGCTGGCTTGAGACACTGGACTGACTTGAAACAGGGTGATTGCGCAGATAGCCAACTTCTCAGCAAAATATTTAATTGGTACAAGAGCTTATCTCTAGAAGAGCAAGTCAGAATGACCTAAAGACTCCTTCCAGGCAACTCCTGCTGTGCCTGGGCCAGTTCCTGTGCTTGAACATTTTGATTAACATCCTAGGTGGACAATCTAGCCTTTCCTCCCACAGGCTCCACTAGAGGCTTCTGTTGCAAAATTGAACAAATGTACGTAGGCAAGATGCTTGTAAATGATCAGTAGAAACTCTTATTGCAGATGCTAAAATAGTCATATAGAACAAAAGTTTTTGTCTGCAGTTACAAAGATCTGTAGCAATGGATGTAGTATATGCTGGGGTGATCACGTAAGGCCGTGGGCCAGCTGAATTACAAAGTTCACGAGAACAGTGGTTCAGGGAGTCTCNGTAGAAACTCTTACTGCAGATGCTAAAATAGTCATATAGAACAAAAGTTTTTGTCTGCAGTTACAAAGATCTGTAGCAATGGATGTAGTATATGCTGGGGTGATCACGTAAGGCCGTGGGCCAGCTGAATTACAAAGTTCACGAGAACAGTGGTTCAGGGAGTCTCACACAATTTAGTCAAAGATCCTTTCAGGAGAGACTCCTGCTGCCATCTGGAAGCGACCAGCCTCAAGAGTTTGATACCACTCGTTAGTCTTATCCTATGCCAAGATCTCAGAAGGTTGGTTAAGGGTTTTTAACAAACACCATGTCCATTACTGCGTATGTAATGCTACCCCCAGGAGCGCCCAGCCTTTTTAATTGTGCTGTTCAGGCAGCCCTGAGCTCTGAATTAGTCTTTGTGCCTTGATGAAAGCTTCGCAGTCCTGTCTTGAGCTGAAATTTAGAGGGTCTGAGCTCTATAGTGACTCCTGCGTAGGTTGCCTGGACATAGTGGACTTTGACCCTGAGAAATCTGTTTTCGACTTCAGCTTTAACAAGTGATAATAAAACATTTCCATCAGAAAAATTCCAAACAGTTCTAATCACAACAAAAGTGGAAATGGAATAACTTCCAATTTCTCCATCAAATGTTGTCAGACATGACATGTTCTCTCAAAACTGTCAATTTTTTAAATAGTTGCCAGGCATCTCAAAGAGTAAGCATTTAAAACTGAGGATTTGATGGAAAACTTGGAGTGAGAAGTTCATGAACAACTTGCAACAGCAGAAGAAATTTCAAACAACAGTTATTTGAACCTATTGGTTACTGAGAGTTTAGATATGTTGCTATTTTGTTTTACTTGTTGTGCAATTCTGAAATATAAATGCTGTGCTTGGAGTAGGGCTTGTAAACTAGAATGTCTCTCACTAGAGTTTTTTAAATTACCAGAATAAGAAGCTGAGTGATTTTTTAGAACAGCTTGCTGGATGAGTGGATCTGAATTCCATGCCCTCCCACCTTGATTTTGCCTAAAAAAAAAGCAGAGGTGGTGTCTTATGTCTTAGATGTATTCTTTTATTTATCCTTTATTTCAGTAGGGAAGATATAATTACCTTCATTCAGCATTTTTCAGGGCTGACCTTAAAAAGAACTTGTGTGACAAAGGAAAATACATATATGACCAACTACTGATGTGCACTAGAAAACAAGCTGTATAATAAGTTATTGAAGTATGCTTGTCTTGTTGACACTAAATAGAAATTAAGGAATTTCCACAATTTTTCGCTGATGGAAGTCTCCAGTAACTAAGGTATTAAGTTGGTTTCTTGAATGGGAATTGCTTGGCTTCTTTCTTCTCTTAGGGCTTAGCTCTCTCCACTTTCTGATCCTCTGTCTAAGCTGTAACATTATCAGTAGCACTTCCTTTGAAGAGGTATTTGTGGAATAGTATTTTAGCCTCTAGATTTGTTTTACTGTTGTAAAATGTGTTCTAATTCTCCTGCAAACCTCTGCAAATCAGCATGATACTTAATATGCACTTCTGAACTGCTGTGGAAGATGTTTTACATGTAAAACTCCTACTCTTTAAGGGTGTGTCTGCTTTATTTTATTTGTATGAAGACTTATGGTTTGTTTTGCTGTGGTTCCCCCCACCCCCTGCCCAGTTCTATTTTCTGTAGAGAAACCGAGTTTCAAACAGTTTGATTTAGGTTTCGTTAAGAATTGGTTGAACTAATTCTGATTTGTAGTACAACAAAATGGAATAAGTAGCTATAATATAGAGACCAATTCTTTTTCAAGAAATGTTTATGTTGTTCAATGTCTGCTTGTTCCTTTTGTTTAATTCATTGTGTAAATAAAGTTAGCTAGCACATGCAAGATATAATTCCCCTCTTCGCAATGTTGTTGGTTGTTTTTCCAATAGAATCTCAGACTATAAATTCCCTTCAGATCTTGGCAGAAACTTCAAGCTCTAGAAACTCCAATTAATGTTTAGTATTTTGCCAGAAGGGAGGAGTAAGGCCACAGGATGATTTGCATTCCCCTGCTTCTTCTGTCCTTGAGCTGTTTCTCGTACCACAACTGTATCTGTGTGTGGCAGTAAGAATAAACTTATCCACCAAACACCTGGTGCAAAAGAAGTCATCCTGCCATTGAAAATACTAGATTATTCTTTTATCACCCATTTATACAGACATTCTTGGTTGATCTTTTCTGGCTTTGAAAATGTAAAACTTGTCACAGCACTACTTTAAAAAGAAGAAATAAAACTGTTATATTGGATTGTGAAGATAAAAAGATTTCCTATCAAAAACTTCAGAAATCAGAGAGCGTTTCTTGTTTCCACGTAGCCAACACTTCTATCATTGTAACTGCCAGGGATCAATTCCTTTCAGGTCCAAAGGACAGATACTGTCCAGCTAAGTGTGCCTGTCTAAGGGGACACCTGTCTTGAATCATTTGCTCAACTGCAGACTTTGTGTGAGACTTTGAGTAAATGAGCTTTGCTTCTGAAAAAAATTATTAATAATAATCGTAAAAGTAAAGCATTCCACCAGCCTCTTTGCCTCATTATTATTTTTTTTAATCTAGACAGTGCAGAGCGTATTGAGAGAGACAAATACAATTTTTCTGTCAGTACTGTATACAGATTAAAGGGTAGGAAATAGCAGTGGACGAGTGTTCACCAGAGCTACCACCTTAGGATTTGCACTCCGTGCACTTGTTTTCCTAGCTTTGGTGGTGAAGTGGGGTGCTGTTGGAAGCTGCTCTCCAATTCAGTCTGCAGGTTGACTCGAGCAGTGCTGCTCCCATGTTTATACCTCTCTAGAGGAACAGAATTTTCTGAGAGCCTGGAGTTATTATGTTTGCACCCAGTGGTGATAGAGCATGATGAATGGAAGACTCTAAGAGGGGATTGTCATGATGTTTTTTAGCTGCTTTCTTTCATATGAATGTGTTAAACTATACTAAGCCGTATTTTTAGAATGAAAGGCAGGTGAGATCTTTGGGAAAATGTTGTTTCTGTCTATCTTCATTATCTGTCAGTACACTCTGACATGTTTTGTCATAGTTCAGTAAGAAAAAAGGTGAACAAAGTGTGGTTTTTTTATTGAAATTTGCTTGCTCTTTGCACATAAGCAACTGTGGTTTTGTTTCTTTAAAAGAAGTCTGAAAATAGTATTTTAGACTCTAAGGTGGTGATTTATTTCTATCCTAACGTTAGAATTACCTTTATCTAGCTTCTGAGTAGTAACTCTACAATTCTGCTTTGATACACAAAGCAAGGTTTGCTCTAAGACCCTCAGTGCTTGTTTTTGAGGGTCGTTGATGGCTGAGCATAAAATAAACATATACACCTAAATTGCTCCCTACCTGGAAAGAAGCTCCCAAAGTCAAATTGCGGTGTGCATTGTGAGAAAGGAAAAAGGTGGCAACTATTTCACGCAACTGTTTGCCAACACTTGCTTTGATTTCCCCTGCTCCAAGCTATGTGGTGCCACCACCTTCTTTCCAGTGGCCCCAGAACTTGTCACACCTTTCCACACACTAAAAATAATCGTCCAATTGTCCTTATAAACTGTCCCTCGGAGCTTCTGTAGACAAGGGAGCCATGATAATGTTACCATTTTTCTACTATATTTTAAAAATTATGATAAAATTACTCCTGCCTCCCACCCCCTTCCAGCTTTCAAAATATTAAAACTGAAGAGCTTTAATTGGGTGACATAAGTTAAAATTCATAATAGCTGTAGGGGATAATCTGAGCAAGACTGTAACTTCTTCCCAATATCTTTGATGCTGCACTTTTAAAATAACCCCTTTATTTTAATGTCACTTGAGTCAGATTCAAGAAAAAATTATCTAATTTCACAATTAGCTGCAACAGAAGTGTGGTTGCAATTTTAACTGTTAAAAAGACCCTGCTCTCACCAGGTTGCTATCAGTGCTTCTGAGAAGTATGATGGCTTTTTCTCTCCTCTTGTCTTTTCTGCAGCTGAAGGCCACAGTTATAAACAGTGTTTAAATATTTTTTTAGTTAAGGGAGAAAAAAGTTTCTTCCATCAGATGTCGCAAACACAGCCATGTTTGATAGGGACCATATTTACAGTGCCAGTGCATGCCTTGTTTGGATAATCATAATAGCTTGTTTGCCTACCAACATATTCCCTTTTCATATTACAATATACTCNGGTGCTTCTGAAAAGTATGATGGCTTTTTCTCTCCTTTTGTCTTTTCTGCAACTGAAGGCCACAGTTATAAACAGTGTTTAAATATTTTTTTAGTTAAGGGAGAAAAAAGTTTCTTCCATCAGATGTCGCAAACACAGCCATGTTTGATAGGGACCATATTTACAGTGCCAGTGCATGCCTTGTTTGGATAATCATAATAGCTTGTTTGCCTACCAACATATTCCCTTTTCATATTACAATATACTCTGAATCAGGCAGCTTATTTGATCTTGAGTTGCTTCTTTTTCTGTTCTATAACCCTATTACTTACAGGTCTTCATAATCTACTGAGGTGCGCACGAGTGTGCGCATGAGTTTTTTAATGCATATCCATCAAATGCTACCTTAGACTGAAAGAGTAACATTAAAGTCCTCCTGCTCTGGAATAGTGTCATTTCTGTTCACTGCAGCTTCTATAAAAGCATGGCCTTTGTATTTCTAGCCTGTCTCCAACATCTTCATTCTCCTCCTCTTCCAGTTTTAAGTATTTGCCTTTGGCTGCATCCTGTGCTTCAGGTGGAATTCCCAAATTTTTCAGGTCCCTATTTTTCAGCATACACTTTTAAGTTTTGATTTAATTTGTAATGTGATGAATTAGCAGTTCTCAAGCATTATCCAAAATACAGAGACAGAAAGTACTGTTACAAAGATGTGTTCTATTTTCTGTCTTCTTTAATAAAATGTTTTAACACTCTTCTACACATTAGCTGAGACGGTCATCTAATTCTTTTTGTTAATACAGCAAGGAGTTGAAGATTGATCCATGGAAAAAACCCAACCTCATTTATAAAATCCGGAGGCATGTGGAAGAACAGTTAATAATTCGAAACAACTGGAGAACTAAAGTCTGAAGGCATCTTGTCTGCTTTGGTTTGTGTAGGTCAGGTGTTCTGTGCTGACTGGCCAAGAGTTTATACTGAAGGTAACAGTATTATATTATTATTATATTATTATATCTAAGGTATATTATATTATTATATCTAAGGTATTTTAATATCTGTTCATAGAGACCATAACAAAGTGGATGGATTTAAAAATGGACTAAAGTATTTTCTATTTTCTTCCTGTACAGCTCGGGAGGAGGAGGAGGAGAAGTAAGATTCTGCCGTGCTTATATTGCTACTACTGCTGCAAACACACAGCATCAGAGCCCTGAATGCATCAGTCCATCTTCATGAGCTGTTTTGAAGTGTTGCTGGATGAATAACTGAGGCACAGCAAGGCTAGGTGACCCAAATGGCCCAAGGCGATCCACACAGCAGATTCCACAGCCCTGAGTCAGGAATCAGATTTCTTTGAAATGCTGAAAGAACCCTAGTCTTCTGGAGGTAGAAATGGAAAATTCTAGGATCCTGAGCAGAGAGCTGGTTATTACAGCTCTATAGTCAACACTGACAGGTCTGTGTCTCTCTGGGGCTTCTGTTATTAATATGATTGAGAGATGATGATGGTGACCTGAAACAGCTGGAATGGATTGACCAAGGGTAAGCCATGCCTGACCAACCTGACTGCCTTCTGTGATAAAATGGCTAGGTTTGTGGATGAGGGGAGAGTAGTGGATGAGGCTTACCTGGACTTTAATAACACTTTTGGCAGTGTCTCCCACAATATTCTTGGGTCCAAGCTGGGACATCACAGTTTGTCGGTTGGACAACTAGGTGTATTGATGACTGTTTGCATGGTGGTTGGGCTCAGAGGGTAATGGTTAAACAGTTGTACTCAGCCTGGAGCCTGCAACACGTGGAGTACTGCAGCAATCTGCCCTTTGTTCAGCCTGGAGAAAAGGCGTCAGGTGGACTAAATAGGAGGCATCCGATGAGGAATTATTGAGAAGATGTAGCCACTCTCTTTACAGTGGTGCATGGCAGAAGGTTGAGAGACAGTGAACCTAAGTATAAGAAGAATTTTTTTTTTCACTGTGAGGACAGTCAAATATGGAGCATTTT
>VZSC01000367.1:124459-150305 GCA_013398225.1 Steatornis caripensis
GAACTTCGTGCTAGCTCCGCGGTGTGCCTCGCCGAAAATGAGCGTTGCTCTCGGCTTCGCCGCGTTTAAATCTCCCGCGGTTGCTCTGGCAACGCCCAAGCCTCGTCAGCGCCGCGTCAGCCTCGCTCGCGAGAGCTGCCGGCTCCTGGCGGGCCTCTCTCCTCTGCCTCGGGTTTCCCTGATGCCGGGAACCCCCCTGCCGCCTCGGTCTAGCACGGAGCCGCCGAACTTCGTGCTAGCTCCGCGGTGTGCCTCGCCGAAAATTTTGCCCAGTGAAGTTATACAGTTTTCTGCCTTGGAGGTTGTCATGTCCTGACTGGATGTGACACTGAACAGCCTGGTGTGATTTAATTGACAATTGTACTTTGAGCAGGAGACTGGACTAGGGACTTCTTGAGGTCCCTTCCATTCTGAATTATCCTAGGACTTTATTATTCTAATATATGGGCTCACAGTTGATTGCCCAGTTATCCAGACCCTAGAGTTGATTTCACACTGACAGTAAGAGGACATGAGACACTGAATCTGATGTGATAATTCTGTAGTGGCAACTTTCCTGTCAAAATATCATTAGCAAATTTATTGAAAAAACATGAGTTTATATCACATTGTGTTTTCTGTTACACAAAAAAGGGCTTTGATTTAGTGGTAATAATGGAAAGTGTAACACAGCACACCCACTGTTGCCAAAATAAGGTTTCCAAGTTGCCCGTCCTCAGTATTTCATCTTGGGTACATCTTGGACTACATTGCATCTGAAATCCCACCTTTTCTGGGTGGGAGTTTTATACTTTGGGATTTGGATTCCTTCAGTTTTCAAAACATGCTGAAGGGCTGAACAAGAACAATTTGGTCTTTATGTTCATGCTGAATATGTTTCTACAGAAACGTAGGAATTCCTATGCTTTTTTAAAAATCTTTTTCTCCTCATCTTATTCGCTATGTTCTGACCATGAGGGGTGGTGGTTTGACTCTGTTTTTCACCTGAAGTAAATTTACTCAAGGGAAGGAGAGGGAATCTTTTGCTACGGTCTTCAGGGTGCCTCCAGGTAAGAAATGATGCTCTGAATGTCTGGCAAAGATAGAATTTATTCACCAAACTATGTTAGGGTTCATGCCTTTTTGGGGGAAGACAGACATCTTCCATAGTTAGGTCATTTAAGCTTCTTGGCACAGCATCGACCAAATCCTGCCCTTGGGATGAAATGTATGGAGGAACTTCTGTCAAGGTACCCTAATGTGGTCAGAAGGGAGAGCCTGTGCTGTGCAGCCAGGAGCCAAGCTGCACACGTACATAGTACACAACAGAATGGCAGGCACTCACTTGGCCTGAAAATGAAGATATGTTTGCGCTTGGGTATTTTCATTGCAGTCCTCATCATTCCCTACTTAGCTGTAAGCTACTTACCATCTTGGGGAATGTGTTTTTTCATGGAACTATTTTGTTCCTGAGAAGCTTGCTATAGGGCAAGGATTTTGAATCCCAACCTCCTGAGCTGCTGATGCTGCATATGGACAAGACTTTCTTCTTGCAATTGTGATAAAGGAGTGAAAAGTTTGACCCAATTCTCCACAAGGCCAAAGAAAGGCTTAACCCCAAGCCTATGTCTGTTTTCCATTCTGTCATCATTGTATTCTTAGGCATTGGGGACAGATAAAACTTAGGGCACAGATTTTGTAGCATGCTAGTTGATTTGTTCAAGCTCTGCCTGCGAAAAGCCCTGGCAACTTTGTATTTATTGTGCACTTAGGAAGTGAGTTACCTTGTTTGGTGTCATTCTTAGTTCACGTTAAGCTTATCTGCATGGAGTACCAAGGCAAAAAACACAAGGCTCTGTAAATTCACACCTTTGTGTATAGTTCTATCCTTGCAAATCCCATCTATACGTAAATCAAGGCTCTTAATGGAAATATATTTTACTGCTACCAGAATTCAATCTTTACTCGCTGAGAATAAAACTCAGTATGAATACATAACTTTTCTTTTCTTTCTTCTTAAATACAAGTTTCGATGTTGGACATCTTGTCAAATTTTCTGGCCCTGTTCCCTCACCAGTGTCTCACATGACTTTGGATGACTAAGAATGTAAATCTTCAGAATATTTATTCCAACTACAAACCGAGGCATAAACCAATCCTTTTTCTTCCCCGCCCCCCCAGCCCCTCTATAAAAAGCAAGGGTAGTGTGAGGCTATCTCAGGCTATCTGCTTCTTTAAATCTCGAATTGGGCCCAGAAATGTGTCTGGTTTTTATACATCTAAGCTACCAGTCCTGAAGCTTGCTATAATGGTGCTATCAATCTCTCCTATGACAACCCAGAGGAGAAAAAAACTGCATTTTGTCTTTTTGAGCTTTAGTTCTCCTTTTTTTCCCCAAGGATTAGTCTTGAATTTGTTTATGTGGTAACCAAACAAAATCAGCTTTTTCTTCTGGAATTCTCTCTCACATTACACATCCACAAAGGCCAAAATGTTTATTAGCTCATCTGGTTTGATCTGTTCATTGCTCCAGATCATTAAGTATCCTCAACACACTAGAACCTCATTTTAACCAAATCCCTTCCTTCCTTAAGAAGTTCCATTATATTCTATTAACAGAAACTTCTTTAGGCAGTAGTTCTCATCTTGTCTTTACCAAGATGACTGCTGCTTTGGGCCTGAAGAAGAGCTTGTGTGCTTGAAAGTGTCTTTTTTGTTGGTTGGTTGCATTTTTCACCCGTGGCAACATTGGTTGGTCTAAAAATGTTTTTTTTTTCTCCCCTATGCGTTTTGTCTCTCTTATGGCCTTAGATTATTATAGCTAAAACAATGGCTTATTATCTCCTGGTGCTGTTAAGTAGGAGTATTAACTCCAGAGTTAGCAGGAGCTTTGGGAACTGAATGGAGGGACAGGTGATGCAGCAGGCAGGTACCTTGTGCTTCAGAGAAATGTGGGAAACCAACATCCTTCCTGCCTGATGCAAGAAAAATATTTGCAGGACTTCTGAGACATTTTAATGAAACTAAAGAAAATCAGTTCTCATTGCAAGGAAATAAAGCTTATTCACTGCAATCTGCAGTGCCTTACTGTCTGCTTTTTTGCAGACTGCAAGACTTAAACTTCAAATGTAATATAAAAATGTTCCATTACTCACTCTTCTCTTTCTTTAGAGCACACTGGAAAAGAAGTATGCCATCTGAGGCCCTTTTTGAAAGGTTACTAAGAAATAGAACCTGACCCAGTCCCTAGTGTACTGTGCTGTCTACAAACAGAACAAAAATACCTCTGTTTTCCCTCACCAAATTGGCTGTGTAGGAGGTAACGGTTGCATTCAGACAAATAGAAAAATGCACCCAAACAGCAATACTGCACTTGGTAGCAGACACACAACAGTCTCCACCTACCAACCACCAGCCTTAGTAGCCCACGCCTGGTACAAAACCTCAAAGGAAGTTCTGCACCATGCTTATGGTAAATGCTGCAGCTGAAGAAGCTGCCTTAGCTACGGACATTATGTACCTATGTAAGAGCTACTTGCCCTTTGCGAGACTTCTTGTGTTGCTCTGGTGATGTGCATTTTATAACCACTATTAAAGGTGTTTCATAAATGGCTCTCTTTGTGCTGGGTTGACCCTGGCTGGACATCAGGCACCCACCAAAGCTGCCCTATCAGTCCCCCTCCTCAGGTGGAAAGGGGAGAGAAAATATAATGAAAAGTTCCTGGGTCAAGATAAGGACAGGGAGTTTGATCACCGATTACCATCATGGGCAAACAGATTCAACTTGGGGAAATTAATTTAATGTATTACTAATCAAACTCAGATCAGAGTAATGAGAAATAAAATGAAATCTTAAAACACCTCCCCCTAACCCATCCATTCTTTCCAGGCTTAACTTCTCTCCTGAATTCTCTACCTCCTTCCCGCCAGCTGCGCAGGCGGACGGGGAGCGGGGGTTGAGGTCAGTTCATTGCGCATTGTCTCTGCTACTCCCTCCTCAGGCGGGGAAGACTCTGCCCCTGCTTAAGTGAGGGGTTGCTGCCACAGGAGACAGTCCTTTATGAAATTCTCCAGCATGAGTCCTTCCCATGGGCTGCAGTTCTTCATGAGCTGCTCCAGCGTGGGTCCCTCCCACAGGGTGCAGCCCTTCAGGAACAGACTGCTCCAGCGTGGATGCCCCGCGGGGTCACAGCCCTGCCAGCAAACCTGCTCCAGCCTGGGCTCCTCTTTCCACGGAACCACAGGTCCTGCCAGGAGCCTGCTCCAGCATGGGCTTCTCATGGGGTCACAGCCTCCTTCGGGCATCCGCCTGTTCTGGCGTGGGGTCCTCCTCGGGCTGCAGGTGGATTCTGCTCCACCGTGGACCTCCGTGGGCTGCGGGGGCACAGCCTGCCTCACCATGGCCTGCACCCCAGGCTGTGGGGGAATCTCTGCTCTGGCGCCTGGAGCACCTCCTGCCCCTCCTTCTTCACTGACCTGGGTGTCTGCAGGGCTGTTTCTCCCACGTATTCTCACTCCTCTCTCTGGCTGCAATTGGTCTTGCACAGCAACTTTTCCTCCTTCTTAAATATGTTCTCACAGAAGCGCTACCACCATGGGTGATGGGCTTAGCCTGGGCCAGCAGTGCGTCCTTCTTGAAGCCGGCTGGCATTGGCTCTGTCGGACATAGCGGAGGCTTCTAGCAGCTTCTCACAGAAGCCACGCCTGTAACTCCCCTGCTACCAAAACCTGACCACACAAACCCAATACGCTCTTTGTCTTGGTAAGACACAGGAAAGGTGCCTATGTGGAAGTTTAAAATAAATAAAGTTCTGAGAGCGGGTACTGCAGTCAAATCCCATCAGGGATTTGATTTCTCAAAATGAAAGAAGGTTTTTCACTCTCACTGCAATGTTCACAGAAAAAGGGCAGTGGGATGGGGTGGATGGAGGACTGGAGAGGAAGATGTGTTTGCATTTCCAGTTTTGACTCTCCTGATTTGTTTAGCATACCTAGTTATTCCATCACTTTTGCACATTCTGAATTATTGCTCTGAGCTGTTCAGTTCTGACATAAGCTTTGTAATCTCACAGGTTTGGACCATGAGTGTGAAGGAGTTGAAAAAACGAAAGAAATAAAACTTTTAACCTTTATTGGATGCGTACTTATTGTATTGTATGTATATAGCATGAGAAGACCCTGATATTGCTGTTTGTTACTGCAAACAGCAGCTTCCTGTCCTTGAGCTTGTTCGTTCTGCTTTTCATCCCTTGCAAATTTAAATGAAAACATGCAGGGATGGGAACTACCTATATGTATGTACATGTACATACCCGATACAGGAAGGTTTTTCTAAATCAGGGTCACTACCACAGTGTGGGGCACTTATCAGACAGCCACTGCTGCTACTCCAGTAATCACAGAGCGGAGACTGGTGTGGGGCATCATGAGTTGGAGAGCAGAGAAGTGACATGACACCATCTTAATTTTTAACCCATGTTGTGGTTTAGGCCCAGCCAGCAATGAAGAACCCCTTGCTCACTCCTCCTTTCCCTGTGGGATGAGGAGAAAATATAATGAACAGCTTGTGGGTTGAGACAAGGACAGGGAGGGTTCACTCAACAATTATGGTCATGGGCAAAAAATAGACTCAACTTGGGGAAAAAACCTTCAATTTAATCGGTTTAATTGAGTAGGATAAGGAGACACAAAAAGCCAGATCTAAAAAACCAAACACCTTCCCCCACCCCTCCGTCCTTCCCGGGCTCGAGTCCCCTCGCTTGAGCTTGTTTGAGCTAAAACAGAACCAATTTTCTTTTTCAGTAGTTTTACTTTTCAGTTAAGTCTCTTCTAAGTGCCTGCACTCTCTGAAATTAACTGCATGTTTTTCAGACAGTGTCTGCTTCCAGGAGTGATAATGGTCAATGTTTATAGTTATGCTGGAGTAACGGTACGAATGGTATGCAGAAAGGCTCTTGCTTGTCCTTATTCCTATGGAAACCAAGGTTGCTGCTTGGTTCTGCTAACCTTCCTATGCACCGGAACTGAAGGAGCAGAGAAGTGGTCAGACCTGCGACCCTGCGGTGGGGAGGAGCGGGTCGGACAGGTGACCCAAACCTGACCAAAGGGAATGTTCCATCCCATAAGCATCATACTTGGTGTAAAGCTGAGGAATCACGAGGCTCACTCTCTCTTTTTCTACGGCTGGCGTCTGAGGAGGACTCTGTCCGATTCTTCTGCCTTCGATCCTGATCCGTGCATTCCTGAATCCAGCGCCTGCCTGCTGCTAAGTACAGTCCGGGACTTCCCGGGGTGTGCCCCGCAGCATCCGGGTAATGTATTCATCATCAGTGGGGGCATCTTGATATTGGTTTTGTACATATTTGTATATATTTCATTATTATTTTTCCTATTATTATTATACATTATTATTATAGTTAGATTAAAGATGTTTTAACTTTTCCAACCCATAAGTCTCTTTCCCTTTTCTCTTTCCCCCCAACTTTGAGGAGGGAGGGGCTTAACAAAGAGCGCCTCTCATCCATTTAATAGCCAGCCCAGCTTTAAAAGATGACAAGACCCAACACAGCCTGCCTCAGCTGCTTGGATTTCATGAACAGGGGCTTCACAAGCAGCTGGAAATCTGTCTGTCAAGTGTCCGTTTTTTTTCCCTTTTAACTTATAAATTTTGTCTGCCTTCATCACAAAATAGATAGCATTTCATGTTCCTTCTTATCACGCCTGGGAGCAACTGTGATGCTGATGGGTGACTCTCATATCTTAACTTCCTTAGTCAAGTAAACGGTTTATGCTCAGCACTGGGCTCTGCTAAACGAGGGAGCCCCTCCTCCACCCGAATTCCCAGTGCATTTCCATACATCAGCTGAAGTTTTGACTCCCTCTTTGTCAGTCTCATTCTGTCATTCTGATATCAGTTCTCTTCAGCTGATCAGCATTTTTTCCCTTTTATGTATTTTGGGCCATTTTTAGACTTTCAAAGCATATAGAAAATTTAGAGTGAAATTTTGTAGGTTGGGGGAAGCAGAAGTTTAGGCAGGGCACTTTCAAGCCCTGCAGGTGCTTTGCAATGTTCTGATAGTTCTTAACGGACTTTGTAGGCTATTGTGACGTAACAAAGTCAAAAGTGGACCTGAATGGTCTTGGCTTTTAGTGATCTCAATGAGCTCTCTTTGTTTTCAAAAGTTTCCTTCATTAGCATCAAAAGATGTGACGCTTGTGTTTTGTGCCATGTTTTTTAGATTTTTAATGGAACTGCAGTACACTCCCATCATTGTCTGCAGTTTCTCTTACTGCCTTTCACACTACTTTGAAGATGACTTCTATTTTATTTGAGAATTAAATCTATACATGCGTTTACAGGTCTCCCGAATCTCCCAAACTGAGATGAGTCTGAGTCAGATGTAATTCCTTTTGACATCAGGGGATGCTGAGTACTTCTAAACTGACAAGAATAAACTTGAGAGTGCTCAACCATTTGCATTTTCACAAATTATCTTCATGGTGCACAATGCCAGGCTGAAGTAATTGACCCTACTTCCCTGTCATATGGATTGCCTTGCAAGGGTAATAAGTTTATATCAACAAGGATATATTTCCAACCTAAGGGACCGCCTTTAAATTAGGAATAGAAGAAAAAGACTCCCAAAACTGAACTACCACTAGAGCACACTTTACAGAGTATCAGCAGTAGCCCTGGCACTGACGCAGTACTTTAGTCCTGAAGTGCTTAACAAAACATTAACTGCTAAATGACTATATCAGAAGATTGATTCTCATCTACGATAGCGTTTTTTGACCTGCTTTGGTGAACAGAAGCCTTTAAGTGGAAGGAACTGATATCACAAGTACTTTTCAGAGTATTTTGCTATTGTAGACTGTTGGAATATAGAAGAACCTTAGCATGAGGGAACAGTAGGTGTATTAGCAGACGACTGGCTCCAAATCAGCTTTCAAATGACTGATATAATCACAAAGATGAAGAACAAGAATTGAGGATAATATGTCTTCAGGTGTAGGCGTGGGTGGATTTTTTTCTGTTTGTGGTGTTTTTTTGTTTTTGTTTTTGCTGATCTCTCATTTCATTCTCTGTGCCTGCCTGCTCTCCAGATGCCCAGTCTGGGATGTCTCCCTCTGCCTGCACTGTCGAGCTTCTGTTCCTGCAATTTCTTCAAAGGCTGACCCTCTCCATACTCCACTCTGAGTTAAAACAGATGGTAGAATGGCTTTGAAATTAGAGAAAGTAAGAATTCTTTTTGTCTAATTCAAATGATTGCTTATTGGGTAGTAGATGTACTAGAGAAATTATTTGTACTTAGCAGCAAAAATGAGCATAACTGTCAGAGAATTGGCTCAGTCAGTATTAGCTACTATGGTTTTGGCTGAGGAAAATGATGCTTTCATTACTTTTTCCAAGAAATTGCTAGCATATTTTCTAGGTCAGGTTAGTGATGCCAAAGCCAGCAGTGAAACACTACAGTGTGGTATGTTTACAAAACCCCCACAAATCAAATAGCACATGATTGCAATGTACTCATTATGTGCTCTTTTTCCCAGGTAATGCTCATGATTTTTTTTCACTCTCACTGTGTCTACGATCATCCAACAACTGATCTGACTTCCTGTGATATATTGTTTTGTGGTGTACTATAGGACTGATTCAGACCTTTTACTGACACTCCCCTAAGTACGCTTTTCTTATCCCTTCTCATTTGTGTTTCTCTTCTCCCCCTGCATAGACTTATTTATTCATTAATGGTGTACAGCATCAATGTAATGTGTTACAGATATACTCAGAGACAAAAGTCCCAGCAGTTTTTCAATAAAGGAGCATGTGTTTGTTTTCTAGGAGGGTAAAACTGAAGTCTTTTCTGAGCTTTGTTGATTCTGCTTCTCATCGTGCTCTTTCTACAGCATAATTTGCAACTTCCAGAGAAGCACAACGTGGGTATGAGCCAACAGCAGGCAAAGACATGGCTTGCTTAGCGCTGGCTTGTCACACAAATATTTAAGGCACGCATTTCTGTATGTTTTGTGAAGCTGAAATAATTCAGTGTTTATAACTCCCAAATATATACTTCCATTCAGTGAAGTCTTGTGAATTGAAGGTTCAGAGGATGGAGTATATTTTAAAGGAGTCCTTCAAATGTCCTTTAGGCAACAGCAAACATGGATTTCCTTTCTTTTTCTCCCGCAGTGTTGGATACGACAAGTAAAATTAGATTATAAAAGGAGATAAAGAAATAGATCCAATAGCAGTACACAGCTTAGAAGTTGAGATGCTACCTCTAAGGACCTTTTTAAGTTACTAATTGCTAGAAGCAGGAAGGGACGGGGAAGGGACCACTTTGTTAAGTTCTCTGCTCCTTATGTGCCATCTTAAACAGTGGTCAGTGCTGAAAACAAGGTGCCAACCTGGATGGACCTTGTTTCGTGATGCAGCGTGGCTGTGTTCTGCATTTGTCACATCTCTGCTTATGAACTACCTGATAATAAACTCTTTCTCCTGATACACGAGAGATTGCTTTTAGGTTTTTCCTTTTTTGACTTAGGTTGTAACTGCAACATTTAAGTACGATTATTATGTGGTAGGAGTGGTGCAACTTGAAGTCTGAAAGAAAGGAACAGGTTTTTTTGTAATAATAGTGTTGTCACAGCTGTGACTGTCTACAAGCCTGACAAGCTTTTTGGAGAGAGGTAAGAACCTAGATTAGACTAGATATTTTTGTGAATGCAGAGACTCAGTTGCTGCATTCATTGAAATCGTTATTTGTGACCCTTCAGAAACCCTCAGGGTATTAAGGACAAATAATTGAGAAAATAAAGTTTTCCCAGGTTTTTTGGTGATGTTTACAGCTTTCCTAGAAGCACTTAATAAGTTGGACAGTGAAAAGGTGAGTTTGATTTAGGAAAGAGAGGATTAGTAGGAGAGGTGGAATTAAATTGGGAAGCATGCTGTCGTAAGAATGCACATTGAAACATGTGCATGTGAGACACAATGAAAAAGCTCTCGGTCCTAGGAACAGACTGCGTGTACTCACATGGATGGTGACTTCTGCCTGTTTTCACTTGGTCTCCAATGCAAAAACTATGAAGCAGCAAGAAGAGAGCTGCTCAGCCTGCCTGTGAGTTCTTATTTCTGTTCATCAGCAGTTAAGAGGCTGTTCCAGCTCTCACTGTATCCAGTGAGACTCTTTGCTAACGGATTCTTCACATTGCAAACAAAAATGTCATTGTAAATTAAAAAATGAAGCCAAAGCAAAGCAAACTCTGTCCTCCCTGAAGACTGGAGTCCAATAATTATGTGTTTGTTCATAACCACCTCTTTTCTTCGAGGGAAGGTGGAGGACATGGGCTGGCTGGAAAAAAATCCTGTGAATTAGAGTTAGTCATAGGGATGGAGAAAAGCGAAATATGAATAAGAAAGAGGTTTGCTTAGCAGCTAGTGAGGTCTCCTTAGAAGCAATGCCATTGAAACAGGAACATAATTATAGGTTAAGCATCCTGAAATAACATTCATAAATTTTTTTCTTAGTTCAGCGAATGTGATGTGAGAATCGTGAAGAGGAATTAAATTAAATACCTTCTGAAAACCCTAAGTGAGCTGTTTCCTTCCTAGATATTATACTTTAATAACAGCATGCCTGCCATCTAGGAGAATGATATTCAATGATGCTACTAATACAGGTATAAATGCTGCGTATTTGTGTTAAAATCATATTCACCAAGGCAGAGATCTGACGTGTTTTGCAATATACTATTTGAACCTGTCATTTTTGAAACGATACATCAGACTGAGGAGAAAGCAAAAGAAAATCTATTCATGCATCTATTTGGTGTGAAGAGACACTCTCCCAAACTTTCCTTCTCTGAAGCAACGGGACCATGTGGCCTCATTTCATTGGTCATGGCGCTTAGTGGCTTGTTCTCTTGTATTTGGGATGGAAATAAAATGGCATCTGACACTGTAAACTAATCCAATAAAAGAAATATCTGCTTCAGTCTCTGCAGGCAGTTGAACTCCTGTCACCAAAGAATATTTAAAATGAATTTGTATTCAATTCTTAAATCTCTCTACCTGCCCCTTCAAAAGAAAGCTCCTCTCTAATTTTTTGCTATGACACATCAGGATGCAAGTGTTGTGAATCAACATGATTGATAACTGCTGTATCAGTTTAGATTCAAAGTAGGTTGGAACAAGCTTTCAGGGTTTGGATGCTTACCCGAAGCTTTTTCAAATTTTTCAAATTTAAGTTGGGTTTTCTATCTGAAAAGAAAAGGCACTCACAGTTCTTCAGAGCTAGCTGCAGTTTGATGTGGCAGATGGAGGTACCTTTTATTCTCCTACTTCAAGTAACAGTGTCACAGTCAGTTCTCTGTGTGTCTGCATGTACACGTGTGAGTGGAGAATGATGCCAACCAGAGCCAAATGTTTCACAGTCTCCACAACTAAATTTAACCTGAGCTTGTTTGTACAGCTGAACGCTGGCTCCGGAAGGGTTATCAAGCATGAGAAGTCGGGGGGTTACTGGTTTGCTTACTAGTAACAGCTTTCTCATCACCACCTCAAATCCCCTGGGAGGGTGGTAGGAGTAAGCTTGCGGTGTGCAAGGGTTGTCATACGTCTGTTTTGGGAGGAAAATAAGTCATTTCAGTTACTGTCATTCTGGCACTATTTCTAAGTGTTTGATTCATTGAAAGAGAGCTTTTCCTAAACAAGTGATTTTATTATTGCTGTGACTTTTTGTATGTGGATCCAGGCTGAGGCATGTGGCAGATGTAAGTGCTTGGCATCACAGCTAGCTAGGAGCTCCCATTTTCATCTTGCATTCCTAAAAAACATAAAAACGCCCACAATACCCAAAGAACACAAACCCCTCAAAAATCCAAATCCTGTCTTTTCTAAAATGGTCTTCTCTGATACCTCAAACCATAGACTCGTATTCATGTACTCGATATAAAACTCAGCCTCCCTATATTCCCAGGAGCAAAAGGTACGGTTAGTCACTTGCTCGTCGTGTTTTTCCATACCCAAACTGACTTAGTACATCTGTTTTTCCCGTCTCAGTGAAGCTGTGCAGTATGGCGTCTTGGTGCAATGGGATATTGAAGCCCCACAGAAGAAGTTAGATACTGCTTGATCAAATCTTATTTTTAAATGAACAAGTTGCATTCAGCATCCCATGATATTCTACTTGTGCATTAATTTTCAAGAGTTTGGCCAAAATACCTCAATAATTTTTAAGAACACTTGCACTGATTTTTGGATTTTATTTAATAACTTGTAATAATTATTTGCAAGTGAAGCTAATTGAATTGCTACATCTTAGTCTAGCAAATGTTTTTTTCTAAACTGCTACCCATTTAAGAATATTTGCTTGTTTCAGTGTTAGAAGATACATGGACAGAGAGATACAATAGATCCTTTTTTTTGCACCAAAATGTATTCATTATTCATAAGTAATTTGCTGAATTTTTCAAGCGAAATAATTGCAAACTATGGGTACATTGTAAATTATTGAATTAGACTATCAGGTATTTGTGGCATGTTATTGAAACAACATCTTCATTGACTGTGACTGGAATTTCTGAATTCCAGAAAAACAAAGTAGGAAAATACTAAACTATAAACAGGATATATGGTATCAAATTTTATTCAAATAAATTTATTCCATGCTTTGTGGACCTAGAATATTTTGTCAAAGAGCTGATTTTATCCTGTAAAAACATTGTATGTGCCATACCTGTCTGTGAAAAATACTTAAAATCTTATGCATTTATTTTTAGTCTAATGGCAGAAAAATTAACACAAGCGTGTCCAAAGAAGAGCAACAAATCTGGTGAAGGGTCTAGAGCACAAGTCTGATGAGGAGAGGCTGAGGGAGTTGGGGTTGTTTAGCCTGGAGGAAAGAAGGCTCGGGGGAGACCCTACTGCTCTCTACAATTCCCTGAGAGGAGGCTGTAGCGAGGTGGGGGTCGGTCTCTTCTCCCAAGTAACAAGCCATAGGACAAGAAGAAATGCCCTCAAGTTGTGCTAGGGGAGGTTTAGCTTGCATATTAGGAAAAATGTTTTCACCAAAAGCGTTGTCAAGCACTGGAACAGGCTGCCAAGGGACGTGGTTAAGTCACTGTCCCTGGAGGTATTTAAAAGACTTGTAGACATGCTGCTTAGGGACATGGTTTAGTGGTGGATGTGGCAGTGCTAGATTAAAAGTTGGTCTTGATGACCTTAAAGGCTTTTTTCCAACCTAAATGATTCTATGATTCTATGATATAAGAGACTAACTTTTATTCTTTAGGTATGTTTCCAGACCAATAAAATGTATTAAGTTCATACTGTTTATATGTTTTGTTATAGATCGAGTGTATCTCTGGTTTTGGTTAGTGTTTTCTACTTGGGGTCTTTTGTTGTTGTTTTTCACACAAATTTCTCGCACACAGGATATTTCAGTCTCTCTTATTCTCTTCAACAGAGAGCAACCTACTGAACTACTTTATTTTAATGTGTTGGCGCTTCCCACTGGTATTTTCTCAGTGGAAAAGTATTGGATAAAATTGGTGTGGTTTGTCAGCCAGCTCAGGAGCATGGCTGGGGCAATGCCTCAGAGGGCTTACCTTTCACTGCCTGTACTTGGATTTGATCCTTTGATGACAACAGAGTTTTGTAAAGTCTTGAATTTATTTTCCTTGTGAGTTTAAGGAAGTCAGATAGCTTCACTTTCCAGGAGAAACTATTAAAACACCTCTGTTTTTCCTTTGTTATTGGACTGATGGCTGTGGATGCTGGTGTCCTGCCTGGGTCAGTGAATGACTGGTAGAGCTGTGACAGACGGCCTGTTGATGCAGGATTGGTGTTATGCATTTCTGACGGCAGGATACGGCAAGGAACAAAACTAAGGATGACACTCGATTCAGGTGAAGTGTTTCTGTGTGAGCTAAATACAGTTTTGTGGATTTCATGGTTCTTTTATATAGCTATAATTTTCTCCTTGCAAGTGAAATGCAGAAGGAGAGACTGTCCTAGCAGGCATCAGTGGATCTGGGAAGCTTGGTACTAGGTTACTTACAGGTTACAACGAGTAAGCTACCTACCATAACCAGGAGGAAGAATGGTGAAAGCACAGTTCCATAGCCACAGATTTAAATGAAAATATTCTCCTTTCCTAGAGAAACATACACTGGGCAGTTCCTAATTCTAACTGCTGCACTTGTGTTTAACACTAGCAAAACCTCACGTTTCAACCTCTGTAACTTTCACAGATGTTCTGACATAGATCGGCTTCGGCCAAACTGTTTCCAACCGCACATCGCAGTGAGACAGGACAGAATCCAGCCTTAAGGAAAGGAAGCAGAAATACCTTTTCCAGGTTGAGAAATGATTTATCTTTGCTTCATATATTATAGACACAAAACAACCCTGCCCTTATTTTTGTGGTAAAGACAACATGCATTATTAAATAGAGCATCTATTCATATGTTACACTCTTTTATTTATTAATTTCACTTTTGAAAATCCTATTCATACACATCCTTTGGGCATTTTTTTTTCATTGAAGTGAGCGAAATATAATTGTTTTTTCATCATCCTTATCCATTATGGTAAAAGGCCAGCAAGTACATTTTGCTTCTCTGCTCATAAACTTAAAAAAAACATTTACTTGACTGATTTTATTTTCTCAGACTTATTCCAACTCCATTCTAAGTATGGATAAGTAATAACATAATTATATCAAAGTTCAAGTAATCAAATGTGTAAGAATAATTGAAATGCATATGCTCAATCTCAGTAATGTTTGCCATTAGAACTAACATTTTCCTTAACTCTGCTGCTCCCCTTCCTCTGCCCTCAGCCCAGATCTGATTATCTTTTTGTCTATCACAGTCCAGATCTTATTTTATTTTTTTCTATCTCTTAATATTTACTCAAAATCCATTTCAGGAAAGGGGCCTTGTGTTACGCCGGAAATTAACAAAAAGTTGTGGGAAGAATATTCTCCCTATACACCTCAGGAGGATGCAGACTTGCATGCAGCTGCTATTTTCAGTCTGGATATAGGAACATTGTTATCTCAAACTTAGAAGCGTGCTTGGCGTGAGCTCTCTCTGCAGGAAATGCGCTGCATTTCCATGTTTAGCACTGAATCCCTGAACTTTCATGCTTCAAGATTCCTGTTGGACTGAGCAGGCTTCTGAGCCAGAGGAGGTTGATTCTGACCTTATGTGCAGTTCCTTGGCGCAGGCGATGTGTAGTGCCACTTTTAGATGGTGTCTTTGCCCAGAAGAACAAATGCCTCAGGCTCCCCAGGTATGCCACTTTCCCCCGCATGCTCTCCTCTATGCTCCACACTAGAAAAAATTCTGTTACACAGTTTAAGCCTCTAGGAATGGGTAAAACAAGCCTTTTGATAACCCTTTCCAGACCAGCTCAAGAGACTTACAAGTAGGCAAAACCCGGCAGTCTTTTTTTCCTTGATTTCTGAGCGTTTCAAGAACCATCGACAGTGTTTCTTTACAAAATCCAAGACTGGTCTGCAGCCCTTTTCCTCCTCCTTGTGCAGTTACGTTGTCTTCTTCAGAAGGGTATGTTGAAGTAAGAGTTTAATCATTTAATAGAGGCCCTCAGCATTTCTTTAGCTCCTGCTTTCTCCTTGTTCTTCCAGTCCTCCCCAGTCAGTATGTCAGTGCTGCCACGTGCATTCCTGCAATAGCAGCTGCAGTAGCGTGGTAGGCTTCTTAGTGTGCAAATAATCACAGATGAGAAAATAGTCTTCTGAAAACCCAGCTCCTTATTTGAGATGGTTATAATTGACCTGGTTATGTGTGCAGAATATTGCCTTAAATGTATAACAACTGTGAAAAAGTGTCGCTTGTTTCCCACATATGGGGCAGTTCAGCGTACAGTCAATGCAGGGAGTCTCTGGAGCACGAAAAGTCAAAGGGATCTGACAGATAGCTTCTGCCAAGTATTAATGGGGCAGTTAAGATGTTACCACCCCTGGTTCTGGATAGCTCTGTAGGATTCAAGGTGAGGCAAGGCAGAGGAAGAAGAATGATTTTTCTGTCCAAGCCACTGAAAACTGGTCCTGTATTGTACAGTCATGATGCTAGCTGGTGCATCCTGTGGAGACATATAAGCCTTTTCAGGCTAGAAGTAGCCAGCAAATTCTCAGTAAGGCAGAGTAAAATGATGCCCATGTTAGCAGAACCACAATTTTAGCTTATTGATGAAGTTGCTTCTAACTCTGCTAGAGTAGACTCCATGTGAATAAGCAGACTAAGATCCACTTCTGATGAAAGTAGGAAACAAAATGCTTTCTTTGTTGTTTTTTTTTTCTCTCCTCCCCTACTCAATACAAAAGAGAACTGTAGACTATCATCTTGGGGAAGAGCACGTAGCCTATGACATTGAAGATGAGAAACAAATGAAAGAATAAAAGTTAGAGCTGCTTGTTGTGGTGCTCAGTGCACTTCTTATCTTCATCCATGGCATGGGAAGGATGTGTGTATGTATGGGCATGAGCATGTGATTAGATTAAATTTCTAAAAATAGTGTCCACATTTTCAGTCTGAAAATATTTATGAATTGTGTGTATAGTTATATACATATATATATCTAAGCTATATAGCTGTGTTTTTATCTTTAAGATCACTTATTATCCCAGACTTAATTGCATCAGAGTGACACAGTTCTGACAGTTCTTGGCACATGATATTAGCTATGAGGGGGTAAAAAATGACATCGTCTTGATAGTAGCTTGAAGAGATAACCTTGCACCCTTAATCAGGGACTTTACAGCTTGTGTTGTGCAGAGGCTGGCTGGCAAAGTCAACCTGTAACCCTGGCTGAGGAAGGGGGTGTATGCACAGAAAAAGTACAGAGCTGGGAGACCCAAGAGAAGCAGAGCAGGAGACACAGAATATGTGACTATCAGGTAATCAAGTAAAGAGATGGTGATGATGAGGTGGAGAAAAGGACCCAGTCCTGTGTGTCCTGAAATAAGTAGCAGTTTTGCCAATGACAACCTGAGAGTCTATTGAATGAGGTCTTGTCAAGGGAAAGGAAAGGCAAAGGAAATGAAAAGGAAAGAAAAGATAAAAAACACAAACAAGGAGGTGAAGGAAAGAAAAGGAAAAAGCAGAGGAAGAATTCATATAGCAAAATTAATGCATGAAATGTTTAAGAGAAAGATAAACAGAAGGGAGTGTGAGGAAGAGAAAAAAGAAGGCAAAACTCAAAAAGTACAAGTAGCAGAACTATATAGGCTTTTGGTAATTATCCCTGGTTTTTTTAACAGCTAGCATATTGTGAGTACGCTTAAATATCTGGTAGAGCAGAACCTGTGCAACTGAACGCACTGAAGTATAACTGACTGGAAATAAAGAAGGAAAGAAAAATTGTCGGTTATCTTTATCGGTAAGGCTTGAATAGATGAGGAGATCCTCTTCTAGAAAAGTAATAGAGACAGAGGCTATGAAGGCAAAGTAGCCAAATGACCTCTTCAAGGTCATCTCACAGCCAGCAGGCAAAGCTAAAAAGCTCAGAGTTATGTTGCACAGTGAATGAACTCACAAAGCTGACAGAGGGCTGGCATGCTTTAATCCAGATTTGTGTTTTCTTCCTTTTCAGATGAATTCCAAACACCAGGATGTTGATTTTTCTCCCTTCAGAAACTTGTTTAATTTAAAATGAAAAGGCTGTTCCAGTGCTGTCTGAAGTCTCATAACGCTGCCTAGGGTGGTTCTTCTCAGTGTATTCCTCCCGTCCAAAGCACAATCCTAATACTTAAGGAAAATCCCTCTTTGCTCAGAAGCATGGCTAGAGGTATACTAAGCTCTCTAACATAGCTTCAGTGACCTGATGATAACGAAACAGAAAATGATACAACAGAGTGATTCCTCCCTATGGAGTTTCCTGGCAATGTCTGCTTTCTATGGTTATACTGGGTGGTATTTCTAAAGACAACAAATACTGTAACCATCAACCACTGGAGGACAAATTTCAATCTAATGCAAAAACACTAATCAGAACTCAAAGTAGAATTCAGCTTAGAATGTATTAACTTAAGAGAGGATATGTTGCAGACAAGGGCCAGATGAACACGTCTATGTAAGTACTTTTCACTGTATCAAACGTTATCTGCTTTATACAGTATTTGTGCCCTCAGGTCAAAGCATTAGGAATTTATATTGAATAAACCCCTTGACAGATTGTGCTTCCAAGTACCATTTTGTTAAGCCTTTTATTGAAACCACAAGGTTTTTGATTATTAGGTCTTGGATCTCTTAGGGTAGTCCTCATAGTTCAGATTCAGCTTTGTGTCTTCTAAGGAAGGAGACATTTGAATCTCTCTCGTATGTTCCTGGAATACTTTGCTGAATCAGTATACCATTTTGGTGGAAAACCTTGTTGATTATAGAACCAAATCAATTATCTATTGTATACACAAAACCTTTTACCATCGAAGTCACTTGACACTAATGAAAGAAAGTTGCCGGAAAAAAAATATCATTAGCAACAAGAATAGTAGTCTAAGAGTGGACTGATTACTCACTCCCCACCACTTACACTATTAAATGAAAGAATCATGTTATTTTATGCATTTACATATATATTTTCCTAAACCATTGCTATAGCGTAAAATTCTGTTAGATACTGTTTCTAAATGATTTTGTTTCTTTATTGCAAGACATGGCAGGGTATAGATCATTAAAAAAATTGAAGACATGAATCACATAATACAAAGTATTGTATTGGGAAGAGTGTAAAATCAATGATTTGCATACAAGTCTCCTAAATAGAAATGTTCTGAGCGATGGGTCTATACTGAGACTATGGGTCTAGTAGTCATGAAAATAATGAAACGATGCGTACATTGCTGTGCTTATTTAAGAATCAGGTTCTTAGATGACATGTTTATACAGTTCTAATGTGGATGTCAGTGTTCATGTTGCAAGTAAGAAGTAGTATAGAATATCAAAAGGATAGTAGAAATAGAATACTATTGGTGATAATGTTGTTATAATCCAGGTACTAATAGTAGAAGTGTTCTAATGTTATGAGGAGAACTAAGCTCAGCGGGGGGTGTTTTTTCAGGAATGTAGAAATCAGCAAACACAGAGTAGTGTCATGGGGTATCTGGAAATTTTGCAGGGTTCTGAGGAGCCGTTGCAAAACTCCATGAAGGCATCAAGTAAAGATGTTTTTAGACAAACACTGTAAGTCAAGAAGATGATTTTCAGTTGTTCCGCAGTGGCCAGCTATGTTTCAGAAATGATGGTTCAACAGGTATCAGCTCAGGACTCCGAGTGGTAGCTCCTGGAAACAAGTCTCTTGGCAAAGCATTCCTGTCTCCCTTCCAAATGAGCTAAAATCAATCCCATATATAACTACTTTAAGACTGAAATACACAATTCACTTGACTTGACCTTTCATACTAATGATGAACTGGAGTCACGAGAAAGAAATCCAATGTCTCCACCTCCTGCAGCCTAAAAGGACCTAATAGATATTCAAGCATGAACTAAATTTTGAAAACATTGGTTAAAGCCCACACATGGTTTTAGAAAGAAACGGAGTTTCCATTTTTCAGATGATAAATTCCAGTTCTGCATTTACAACCACTGGCATTGAGATTAATTTATTTTGGGGACAGAAGACTTTTTGAGTCAGTTGGTCTGATTTTGTAATTATATTCATGTAAATAAATGAAGCCAAGTTTCTACAAGCCTACTTCTGGTGTAGACAGTTACATGTAAAAGACAACAGTGTCTTGTCTATTTAATGTGCTTAAATGTGAAGTCTCTTGACAAATTTCCTAACCAAGGCAACCATTAAGACCAAACCACCAACAACAGCTGGCTGAAAGTTGTGTTTCTCTGCTTCAGACATGAGAGGCAATCCTGTCTGTGTATGACACCCTCTGCCAGATACCAAGATGAGGTGCAAGACCCTGAGCAGTTCCCATACTACTCTGCGAATTAGATTCTGGTACCTTTCTTCATACTGGATACTGATTTACCCTACCAGTATTTCCCACCCAAATAGTGATACCATTTCTGTCAGTAAGTCACTAGCACAGACTTAGTTCAGGTACATTTAAAATACGTGATGTGGGCTGCGTATGGATTCCTAGCTCTTCTATTAGAACTCCGGGGTTTTGCATTGACTCCCGGTGTGCAAAGGTGTGTATTGATTGCCTCTTTCATGACGGTTATTAACTGCAAACTTGTGACTAGGTTTTCAAAAGCTTTGAACATCAGGTGCCTTTGGCATTCTGGGTGCTGCATTCCTAAAGCAGTATTATAGCACCAGGAATTATTGATTCATAATGATATATTATGTCATATTGAGACTTCAGCAATGAGATTCCAAGGCTTATTTGAAGTAGGGTTATTATAGATTCGATTATGCTTTTGGTCACATGGGGCTTCACTGGAATTATTTTGGATTTTTTTACTTGTAACTGAAACCAGAATTTGTCCCCATGGCAATTAAACATTTCAGAATTTGTCTTGCTGATGATTAGTAAACTAACACTTTTGAAAAATAGCTCACAGAAATGTATATTAATTGTATTTTCAAATTCACTTAGAGGATCAGTTTTAGCCTGTAGGGAAATATCTACTATATAACACTATTTTCACAATTAATTCTTTCTAAATGAAGGTGATTTTAGTTTGTTTTTCAAAACAGGAGAATGGCAAGTCATTATTTGAAAATGAAAGATAAGACAATTTGACAGGCTTGAGCTACCATAAAGAGCTAAAATGTAAGGTGTGAACATACAAACAAAAAAAAATATTGTGAGTGGGCAGAAGATGTATTCCCTAAATCTAGCTAGGTTTAAATTAGAGCAGTCGAATTCTAAGCAACTTCTCAATGGAAATGTCAGTGTAGCTGTAATCATGGCAGCAGTACCAGGCACCAGCTCAAGAAATAATCAAATAAAAACCAAAAGCAAGACAGGAGAAGAAAGTAAAATAGTAATACATAATGTGAGACAAGATTTCCTTTACAATCTAACTGCATGTCAACTCTATTAAAGCCACTCCTCTGATAGATCAAACGAGTACATATTCCTTAACGCCTTATAGATTAAGGATGTTTTATTTCTATTAATTTGTAGGTCATATAAAATCATAGAAACATAAGACTGGAAGGGGCATGGAATATTAAAAAAATCTTTCTATAATTTCAGCAGCCATATAATAAATGTCAGTCACATTAATGAAAAATGTGCTTCACACATCATCACCAAACCTGTTCAAAGACCTAGACTGAAAGAGCAGGCTGAAGCCAAAGTATATTTGGAAAGCCATTAAGGAAGACTAAGTGCTTTCCCAGTGCTCTATGTTTTTTGCAATATCAGGACTTTGTTAAATACAACTCCCCAGAGGAAAACTCCTATGGGCTCAACTACTCTGACTTAGGGCAATTAAATAAAAATCCTCCTGACCGTAAATCTGGCAGTGGGGTTTTCATCCATCATAATGGATTTTTTGCTGTGTTTAGGAAATGCTGATTGCCAGCCAGTAAAATGGATGCATCTTACTAATGCAAGATCAATTAGGCTTCCTTATTGTAACAAAGGTAGCATTCATTTTTCTTAATTAATCAGCCACATCATGAGCACATCTTGGCTATAGTCAACTAGTGATTACAAATTGACTCTGAGGTAGCTGATCTCTCCCTTGCAAAAGGAACATTTTAAATCACATTCTCATTTTCCTGTGCGGTACCTAGAATCATGCACATGTGCTCATAAGCAGAATGTAGATTTTATTTTCTTTGCAATTTAGCCAAGAATTGGAGCCTCCGGAGCCTCTGGAGCCTCTCCAACAGCAATTAAATAATTCCATCTTCTTTAGACTTTAAGAGAGGGGCAATTTTATGCTGTTGTGAAAGGAAACGTTTCTGTATAATTATTTGGTCAGCAGGAGGATCAGACTCAAGTTACATATGCTGATGGTTTATTTGATTCATTCCTATCTGTGTGTTGTGCCTGTAACAATGGTATCCAAGTAGTTCCCACTGGTATTGAAATTTCTTTAATTTCTCTTTCTCTCTCCCTTCTTTCTTTCCTCCCTTTTTCTGTTCCTTAGTAGCAGGTGGAAGAAAACAGCTTGTTTAGATTATAGCCCACTTACCTTTTGTATACAGATTGATCATACTTTTTCTCTTCTTTAGCAGCAGGTGGGAGAAAATTTTACATCTTCCTCACTAAGAGGAGGTCTTTTGGGTCTTTAAGTGTGTCAGGGCCAAACTCAGCTGCCTTTCACATCCTCTGGATTCCTTCTGTGGACTTAGAGGGATCAGAAACTATGTAGAAACAATTTGTAGGAAGGGTGTGTGCAAGTTTGGATCACTGTACAGTGCATGGAGGGAATAAAGTGCTTTAACTCACCTAAATGATAAGCAGGAGTCCCTTACAGCAGAGGAATCTAAAAAACTAAGGACAAAAGGGGTAGCTGATGAAATACTGCTTGTCAGACAAGTTCAAAACTTGTATCTTCCACCTAATGGGAAAGCATGAAAATATGTGGCTACAGGTCAGAGTGCGAGCAGTTAACTCCATCTTCCATCCAATGCGCTGAACATCTGGCAGTTCAGGAATTTCTAAAGTGAAGGAAACCTTAAAGTAGCCAAAGTCGATGTCAGCATAATGTTGTCCAGCGTCTCAAAAATAAAGTTGTCAAGAGGAAGGCAGGCACCGTGGCCTTACAATACCCAATATATTCTGAACAACTTAAAAGAAACTGAGCTATTTTTCTCATAAGTACTTAAAGTGGCCATGAATTCTTATCTTACAATCACATTGTCTTACTATAGTTAGGATTTTCTTTAACTTTTAACTCAATTTCTTTTAGTTTCTTTTTACTATTTAGGTTGGAAGTTGGCTTTAGGGAGAGTTGCTACAGCTCTTCAACTAAAGTTGCTAAAAAGTTGCTAAAGCTCTTCAAGGCTTGGGTGGTTTTCACATTGTAAAGCCAAACCAACAAACCAAGTCAGGAGTGAATCTCATTCCAGTTAAAATAGATTGGTATTTTTCAATCTTTCATCTGATTGCGCTTTGAAGAAAAAGTTTTTCTGTGTTAGTATTTTATGACTATTCATAAAAGATGTGGAGATCACAGCTTAACTTCCATTGCTTCAAAATAGCATCAGTAAGGTTGTTTAACCTAATCTCTGCTCACTACTATGGGAAAAATCTCTGAATATTGAATCTGCTTTCTGATATTTTTCCTTCTCTGTTGTATCTCATTGCTATAAGAGTTCAATTATGTCCTCCCAGATTACCTTTCATAGCACTCCTGACCAATTTAAGAAGCCTGCTGCCGATGTGCAGATTTCCAAGTCTGTAACATCATAAAGATAAGCACTGATGTTGCCAAGAGAAGCGTCCCTGTCTCTCGCTTAGGCTTTTTTGTAAAGTAGACAAAGTGAGATAATAATATTATGCTAAATGTGATTAATATGGTAATCACATTTGTCATCTCAGAAGCATTCTATCAGCTCTTCTTCTGTTTCAGACAAGGGAACTGTCTTCTAATTTTCTTCCATGCATTTTCTTTTCAAAAGGAAAATTGTAAATAAATTTTGTAAGAGGAAAAAGTCCTTATTTAGTTTAAATCTGTTATAAAGAAGTAGTCTACCATGTGAACCTCAAAGGACAGAGCCTGTCGTGCAGGGTACACCACCAAGTTTTGTGTCAAGTGTATTCATATAATCAGTGTGAGACTGACCAAAAAAGATCTCCACGTTAACATGATTAAGCTTTATTATAGATAATTTCACAGGGAATGCCATATTACTTGGTGCTCAGACTCCGGTCAGTCAATCCTGTATTTATGATGCCCTTCTCTAGCCTGATTTCAAGGATCTGTTTATGGCCCAGATCCAGCAAAGCACTTTGGCACATGCTTGTGGATTAACAAGCATCTGTTGTGCTGGATTAAAAAAGTATTGGAGCTATACAATGCCGTCATTTTTGGACAGCGGTCTTTATTAATGCTGGTAGAGATTTCTACATCAGTCAGTAGTGAGTGTTTTACCATTGCCACCACATAGACTCTAAAAGACAGCTGCTGTTCATATTTGAAAGGATATGTTTGGAGGATATAATTTCTATGAGCTGCAGCACGTGATGTGTTTAGGATAGTAACTCCCTTATTACGGATCACATTAAGGAACTTCTCATTTGAGTATGCTTTTTGCTTTCTTGTACTCAGATCTAATCTCCTACCAATTCGCTTAATGATTAATTGAATGGCTTGTTCTGTGTCCCTTTGTATGTGGTCAAATATCTGTTACAGCTCAGGGCAAAGAAAACCAACCTTAGTGCAAAGAAAACCATCAGGTCTTGAAATACTAGAATCTGAAGCAAAGAAGCAACAGTTTGCAGTATGTCTGTACTGATTATACCACCGTGCGAAATAGAAAAACTGGGTAAGAGGCAGTAGCGAGAGCTGACTGCAGTTGAAAGCATCTGAGGTAGATCAAACCAAAGGCAGCCTGGTGCTCTTCTAAAAACTTCTCAGAACCAGTGTGTTGCAAGGGCACAGTTATACTGGTACTTCACAGCCATGAACTTCAGAAAAGATTTTTATAAAACAAAGGCATACTAGGCTTTTGCCTACAAACTTTTAGGCACTTAACTTTTGAAGAAAGCTCTAACCATAGCAAATCTAGGAGTAGAAAAAGAATAACTGTTATCTGGCATTCACTTATAGTAAAAGCTTAGGCTCTTCTGCTGATAGCAAAAAGTTCTCTGACCTTCCCAATAAAAGGTCAAAAGCTGAAAGGTACTGAGCACTTGTATTTTTCACTACAATCAACATACAGTAGAAGGTATTGGAGAGACTAGCTTTAGACATCCCAATCAGAAGAAGGTGTTTTGAGGTAAAAGACAAACTGATTAGAAAAAACCTACTTTTGAAGGTTTCAATCTTTAATGTTACCCCTGACTAGAGACCGTATGTCCCTGATTTGCCTTGTGATGGGAAAAGAAATGTCTTGTGTCCTGTGAGGAACCTGACCAGCAAATGAATCACTGGGAACAGACTCTGAAAATTGTCCCCAGTTCCTCTTGGCTGGGAGGAGCTTGTCTGTGTCAAGTAGCCTTGGCACTGTGGAAGTAGAGAGACTGAGAAAAAAATATGCAAAGCACAGGCAATGCCAACACGACGTGAGACTGGAACAAGACTATGTCTCATTGGCTCGGCTGTATGTGACACTCTGACCCCTCAATAATGAGGCAAAGGTGCTGTAAATCTCATCAAAGGAGAAGGAAAGATATTTAGGAGACAAGTATAAAAGCAGCAGTGGCCTAGCATAGTAGTACTATGATTTCATCCCACAAGGTTTGTAAGAAAGCACGTCTTGAATTTGTAAAAAGGTTTTTAGCTCTAATAGTTTTGGAGTTTCTGCAAGCTGTACTGTACTGATGAATTGTCTTTTGGCATGTAGTATTCAATTAAAAACAAGTTAGAAAAGTGTAAATCTTCTAAAGTTCTGGACCGCCCCCCCCCAACATCAGAATATATCTGTATTTTTTGTGGATTTACTGAACTACCCTATACAGTTTCAACAGAGAATTGTATTCCTTTTTGAAACAGGATATAATTCTTGAGATGAAATCTATGGATTGGATCAGAAAACAGCTCACAAAGGTTTTCTCATTAGAGAAAATCATAGAATCATAGAATCATAGAATCATAGAATGGTAGGGGTTGGAAGGGACCTCTAGAGATCATCTAGTCCAACCCCCCTGCTAAAGCAGGTTAGCCTAGAGCAGGTTGCACAGGAATGCATCCAGGCGGGTTTTGAATATCTCCAGAGAAGGAGACTCCACAACCTCTCTGGGCAGCCTGT
>VZSC01000367.1:160229-200779 GCA_013398225.1 Steatornis caripensis
CAGTTGCACCTAAGCACCACTCTGACCCAATTCCCTTTCACAATCCCTTCACACAGTAAGTAATAGAGTGAATCTTGCCATCAAATTCTGTAAAGTCACGCTTTTTTACAAACTCATATTAAAAATCACCTTTCCCTCATATCTTTGATGGTGATTCTTTGAGCGACCATTAAACCTTAACCACTCTCCCCCGCGACACCCTGATGATCATAGCTGAGAATATTCTCTTAAATTTTCTTTCACTTTACTGCTGGTACAATCCTGCATTCCTTCCACTTCTTCTTTTTTTTTTAAATACTTGTGAATTTTAACAATGCTTTCTGCTCAGTAGATCCACTAAAGGCAACATTTTGACAAAGCATAATTTTACAAGAATAATTTTCTAAAGAGACCGGTCTGTACTACAGGATGAATTTCCACATTTATTTGAGACGGTCCCAAGAGCTGAAGCAAACTATACAGGATCACCTTTTGAACCACAGTGTTGTCAGTTCTTTCAATAAGCCATTGGGAGTAAATTAAAAATTTTATGTGTTCTGGCCTGTTTTAGCAGTGACAGCTCCTGAGTTCAGGTCAGGTCAGGTTTGCTTCAACCACACTGTACTTTTTCTGTGAAAGATTCACGTGAGTATTCACAGGCCATTGCATCGACCTTTTGTAGCGAAACCCTCAAGCAGTTTACAGGCCCTTTTTAAAAGAGAGAGAAACAAGGGTTGTCAGGACATTTTGACCTCTTCTGTGCTCATATTGTTCCTACTGCAAGACTCCAGCCCTTTGCTTGGTCAAATCGTTCATGACTTGACAGCTAGTTTGCCAGACATTCTTTTTCCTGCTCTCCAAACAACTCCTATTCTGGTGGAGACCTTGGTTCATGATATGTACAAAATTTGAGAAGGGAAGGGTGCACCAGAAAACAAAAGAAAGAAGAATTTTCTAAATCTGATCAAAGAAAAGGATTAATCCAATCTCCCATCTTCCCTGTTTTCTAGTATACCATCAGAAAAGGTAGGAATATCCTTACAGTTCCCTTTGTAGAGCTCTGATTCTTCCCATAGGCTCTATCTCCTGTCTGGCCTTTGATTTTCAAGGAGGTTGTTAAGTTACTTGGAAATCTTTGTCCCCTCCCATTAAAATGTGGTTGACATAGTCAGTGCTGTGTGTAAACTGTGTGAGGAAGCAGTGTGCCATAATATATCACACTCTTGTTTCAGGTGGTGCATGTAGACGTGTCAGGAGGAGGGCTGGCTTTTGCAGCCAACACTTTTTTTTGACCAGAGGCTACTCTAGATAGGAGTAGAGCTGGCCCAAAAATAGAGCAAGCACAATGAGGAGGTGACACCACTTTTTCTTCCTCTTTCATTCCTGAGGACCAGAGTGAGGACCAAAATCAAGAATGGGGTCAACGTCCAGCACTGCGAGCAAGCCAAAATTCCTCCATGATCAGACAGGGGGAAGGAGCCCAGAAATACAGAAAAATATCCTGTTTCTGATGAAAACACGATCATCAGATCGTGTAACACAGGCATCCTCTGTTTGTAACTTGGGAAACTCTATGATGTTCTTCTGAAGAAAGGAGTAAGAAATGGGGAAAATATTTATTACCCAATGAAAGCTTTCTGATGGGCGTTGAATTCAGAAGGCAAAACCTACTATGAATATAAGCAAAAAGGCTGACCTCAGTGTTGTTTAGACATGCTCCAATATCTGAAGACTTACCTCTTTTATTTTTTTTTTCTGAGTAACTACATTTTCCTGTGGTGTCCTGTCCTGGGTAATACCAAAATGATGTTAGCTTGGCTGAATCCTAACCCAAAGAAACTGTGCTCATTTTAAGCATCTGATAACCAGAACAGACCATTGAGGATTTGATACTAAAAGCACAGGGCACATACAACTCACATTGCAAGCAATAAGAAGAGCAGGTGTTCAGTCCTACTCAGGACATAATGGGCAACAAGTGAGACATTTGGTGCAAGTTCAGGTGTATTAATCTTAAATCAGATTTCCATTTTCAAAATATTATTCTGTCCTGTTCTTTTTCCCAGTCCTACATCTTAGTAACTACTTCACTTACTGTCTCCTTCTTCCATAAACCTAATTCTTCATTCTGGAAGGGTTTTGGCTGAGACTTGCAAAGGCATTCAGGCACAGGGTAAATGCCTGGCTAGTTCAGATGCATGATTACACTGCAATGAAACAATTTAGGTATCTACCTGCACTGAGCAAAATATCTATGAGGGCTTGTAGATCTGGAAAAGACTTGTAATCCTGGTCCTTCACAGAGTTTAGGTAACCCCAATAAAATATATATAATCAATTGCAGTTAAACTTTGTGGGATCCAAGCCATAAATGTAACTTTTCAAGGGAGAACTTGTCCTTTTTCTATGTATTTCCACAATGTCTTCTGCCAAAAAACACCTAAAAACTTAACTAAACCAGTAGGCTAGCAGTAGGCATTTTTTCCCATTTTCTTTCAGTTTATGGTAAGTTTTCCCCAAAATTCGATGCCACTCATACCCAAAATGTTTGTAGACTCTTATCTGAGTTAATGTATAATTGTTGAGGGGAAAAAAAAGAAGTAGTAGGAGGAGCTAGGTACTTAAAATTATCAAAATCCTTCATGTTTCATATCGATACCTTTAAAACTAGAAGGGAGTTTTCATACTGATAAGGCACTGTTGTATCCAAGTTGACCTAAGTTTTAATTAAAAAATAAGGACCAGTAAAGAAAAAACCAAATTAAATGTCTCATTTCAATTAACACTAAATTACTTGTTGATCTGTGATGAAATGACTGGCATTTTATTTTCATATTTCATTTTCTTAAGAAAATATGCCGATTGAGTCAGATGTTAAAAATCCTTCTTATAAAAAACCTTCCTCCAGTCATATGCTAGGCATTGCTATAGTAAAGTAATGATCTTTTTATTGAGAGGAATGGCAATATATAATTTCTAGTAATAAAAAGGTATAAATGTACCATATCTGTAAAGGAATTTTATAGAAACTTACTTGGCAAAATGAACTGACCTTTTCAGATATTTCAAAAGAGATGGATTTTAACGTTACATCTACAGAATATAAAAGATTGAGATGAGTTTAGGCATATGTACGTTGTCAGCTTTTCCTTCAATTCAGAATATTTTCAGAGGCAGAACTTCAGATACTGTAAATGAAGCTGCAACATGAAAATTGTGAATTATTTTAGAAATAGTCCAGTAAGACATATCTTAATAAGGCAGCCTATTTTTGAAGGCACTCTATAAATGAGTTTACACAGCCTGGAATCTTGGTTAGTCATTTTGTAGCAACCGCTGCATAAACCAGAATCACTGCTTTTTCCGCTTACTCGTGGTAGTGCAGTTCAACACAGCAGGATGAAGCCTGGCAGTCTTAAATGACGAAGGGTTTAGGACAAGCCAGAGTGTTTTTCTAAGCCAGCCACTGCCTCAAGCCCCTCTCAGAAGCAAGCCTTTCAGTGGGGAACAGTGATTCGTGGTTTACATGCAATATAAGTGAACCAGCATATTTTATGGAAAACAGTCTGAGTGATCCCATAGATTCTAGTGCTCCCCATAACCACTATTGATAGTTCTGAACCTGTCTTTTTTTTTTTTCTCCAAGTGCCCAAAGTCATCCATCGCTTTGTTTGTATGTGGGGGTGTCTCTGTGTAGGCACATGGAATGACTGTGAATTGGGAGGGATTGGCTGAAGTCCTCAACAACTTTCACAGTGATATTTCAATATTCAGAGTTTCAGAGCAGCTCCACTCCCAGTATTGTAAACATTTTCATCCATGGGATGCTTACATGCAAGCTGAATACGAGATCTTGTCCTTTGTGTTTCTCCCATCTGAGTACTGCTGGCACTTTGTCCTAACTCATTTTCTTCTGCAAATGTTACAAATTTGCTATTTATTCCTTTTTGACATTATTATATAAAATCAGGTACAGCAACAGTTTTAGAATTATTCACTAGGTATTTTGGACAGTTCAGGAATGGGGCAAAGGTTGAATTGAGGCAGGAACAGGCTGAAGAGGAAAATGACAGTTAACGTGGAAGGATGGATGAAGTCTGAAAGACCTTATTTCATATTTTCACTGAAGTTCTGGTATGTGTGTGCTAACAAAATGTTCTGGTAACAAAAATGGAGGTTTTATCGATAAGTAGAGAACCGAAATACACTGCAGGAAAAAACTAGACAGCTGTGAGAACTGGAATACTAACAAGAACATCAAAATTCCAGTCATACTCTTGAGGAATTAATCCTACAAAGAAATCAGGAACTTGTAGTTTGCAATAACGGGCATGGAAAAGACCTGCATGTATTTTCAGATGTAATTTCAAGAACAAATAAATACAAAGCTCCTATGAATAAAAAGAGAAGTTTCTTTCAATCTTTGCAACATAACAGCAAAGTAAAAATCCTTGATGCATTAAAATGGGAGTGATGAATTTACATAAGGGATTGCACGACATGATTCTAAGTCTAGCAGGACATGTTTCCAGGTCTAGCAGCACATGTTGTAACAGGGTGACATTGACTCAAGAGTATTCTGAAAATACAAAATTGTTTGTTAGATACCTCCAGCTCACTTTTCTTCAGCCTTGGCTGTGGTTAATAGTGTTTACATATGACAGTAATCCTGACCTACCTGGGAAAAAAAATCAATTTGTGTGAGTGAGAATTACAGAAGAGAAGGTGTTGCTTTCAACCGTTTATATATTAGTGTGTTTCAATCTGCAATTCTCAAGTAGTTAAAAACTTTTAATGTGGTGTAAGATCCAGTCCTCTGAGATCTGCTGGCTTTGGCTTTTGCAGCACTGAGGGAGTCAGTCATGCACTGTCTTGGCTGACGAGGTTAAACTATAACAACAGGACTGTGGATTAAAGCAAAATTATAATGGATATAGCAAACAGTTCATGAACTAAAGGTCACTATTTTAGGGAGCCAGTGTATAATTTCACATCATTACTGACTCATGCATTCCTCGGTATGGATTACTCATGTTTCTGTTAATGTAATTGGGGGTGGTTCGCAATTGAGACAGTTTGACTGCTGTCAGCTAGGATAGAGGTTCTTATTAACGTTGCTTTAAGGGTGAGTGGGTGTGTGCACATATTTCAGAAACACCTCAGTCTTGGAACTGAATTTGGGGCTACACGTGTAAAGAATCTTGTATATATTTTTTTCAGATGGACTCTTTCCAGTAATTTTCTCATATTCCTGTGAACATCCATCAAAATTATCTCAGAGATTTCTAAGCAATATATTCTAAAGAGCACTTCAGTGTTCCAGACCAGTCCTCAAAACTCTTGTAGCGTAGCATGTCATGTACGTGTATTCAAAGTGCTCATGTTAACTGGTGGGGATATAATCAGATCCCAAGCACATGGAAAAAAAGTCTATCATGCTGCTGGTGAATAGTTTTAACATACTTTCAAGATGATTGATCTCTTCCTTTGTTATTTCTAAAAAAGAGAGTTTCAAACTGAAAGACACCACAGCATGTAGCAGAGAGATTGTCAAAGAAAATTTGTACATGTCTATAAAAATTGCAGTAGCAAGGCTTTTAAATTGAATATTGATCAGATATTACTTTCATTATTGGCTCTTTAATGCTTTGCCTCAGTGTGGTGAAAATGATTCTGGGGTGGGCTATTCATAACTTCAGTGTGTGACCTAGCTTTCTTGTGCTGAAGGCACTGCATGCTTTTGAAAAGTCTACTGATTCATTCTGCATGTGTGGAGCATGCAGGGTGAGCTGTAGGATTCACCAGAGCGCCTTGCAGAATGTATTACCACTTGCGTGGAAGAATGGATCAATTAGTGATTAACAGATACGAGAATTTTGTAAGTCCTGGGAGGCAGTGAGCATGCAGAAAGTGTTAAAGCTCATGACAAGGAATATGTTATATTTTATATCAATCTATAACATAATGATTTGCTAAATCATCTAACAATAACATATTGAGATTGGCTTAAATTTGCATTTAGAATCCTCAAAATCTCGGAAGAAATTATTTTAAACTCAGACAAAATATCCACATTTTATTTTAATATTGAAATTGAAAGTCAAAATGTTGACATGTAAATAATTGTACTGACTTGTTCAATCCCTCATGGTCTACTCACAAACCAGCACTGTAATCTAGAAGTTCCTTTTTTATGGCAGGAAATATATTTCATTTGTTCATTGCTCTACTTCAGACAATAAAGCTGAACTACTCTGTTTATACAACTAATGCTTTTTGAGTTTGATACTCAGCCTAAATATACCAGTTATCCTTGATTTGGGTCTTTGAGAAATACATGAACTTCAGAAATTATCAGGCAAGAAAGAGAAATCCTGAAGTTAAAGGATAATGTTTAGCTACTTACAGTTGGGGGGAATTGTTAGGACAGTAATCTGCTGCCCTCAGAGGCTGGGTTGAACAACATTTTCTTGCACTTACTATACATTTAGACCCATTGAAAAAACTCCATGAAACTAATGCATGTCAGCATCTGGCTGGTGAGAATTTGCAAGCAATTGCTAAACAGTAAGCTGGTAAGAGATTTAGTCTGAAAATATTTGTGCAACATATTTCATCTATTTTTGACCAGCTGTGTTGACAGAAAAGACTAACTGTGAAAATGCATTCAAAGTAGTTTGTTGGGGTTTTTTTCCTGAAAATAAAAGCATAGAAAAATTATACAAATCTATATTGTCCCTCATTTCCATCCAGGTAGCTTTAACACCAGGGCCAAATTCTGCCCTGACTGTTTAATGTAAAAATTTAGAAAACATGCTGCCATTTACATTTTTTAAACTGAGAGCAAGACTTGTTCCATTTCCTTATTTAGTTTTGCATTAACTTAACCCCTTCTCCAAACACGATCCATTCAGCATTGTCTGAGTGGTGAAGACTTTCCAAAATCCTCAATGTCAGGTTACTTTCCAAGACAATATGGTTCTAATTTCTTACATATATTTTGGGCTTAGTGGAGCTGTTAGAATTTGTCTTTGTCTACCTGGTGAAGACAACCCATAATTTCTTTACTCCAAAATAGATCTTGACTTCTTGTGGCATTTTGCACATGGGAACATCTCCCTACTATTACTGTCTGATATTTAAACAGTACACGCTTTCTCACAGGAAGGGCTCATTGGGAACATTGAAACTTTCTGAACATGCACGACTTTTTCTCCTCAATGTTGAAGTCCACCCACTCATAGAGTGGGAGCCTCATAACACAGGTAATTGGAGCATCAAGTGCTGCATAACTAGGAAGAGGAATGCTTGGATGAAGGTACTGGGTCATGCTGGTGCCATGGCACCCTCATGAAGAACAGTGGGCTTACATCTCGTTCACAGTGCTCCTGTATGGTCAAAATTCTCACATACTCGTTATGTGGATTTGGACTGCATCTGAACTGGATGTTCACATTTTTGTGTTATCTTTTCTGACTGGGGGAAGGGAAGAAGTGGCTAACCGACTAGCGAGCTGACAGGTTCCTTTCTTCTGTAATAAATCCACATACTTCATGTTTCAAGCAGATCCCATTTGCTTGCTATAGATGGACTGAGTTTCTGCATAAGTGTGGCCTTTTTTTATTTTTAGTGAGAGAAGAACAGTTCTCGCAAATTCTGTTTTTCGTCTCTTACACTGTGTTTGTTAACATTCATAAACCACAAACTGCAACAGGCTGTTCATCAGACTTCTCTTTTTATATTTAATTTATTACTCCTACAGCAAAGAAGCTGTAGGGCTTCACCATGATGCAAATGTCACTTAGATGCTTTTATTTTTCATTCAATATACTCCAAAGATGTTCATGAATAGTTGAAATACTAGACAGAGAAGCAGATCATTTGGAGCTTGTATTTATATCAGCTCCAGATCTTNATCTCTTAACACTGTGTTTGTTAACATTCATAAACAACAAACTGCAACAGGCTGTTCATCAGACTTCTCTTTTTATATTTAATTTATTACTCCTACAGCAAAGAAGCTGTAGGGCTTCACCATGATGCAAATGTCACTTAGATGCTTTTATTTTTCATTCAATATACTCCAAAGATGTTCATGAATAGTTGAAATACTAGACAGAGAAGCAGATCATTTGGAGCTTGTATTTATATCAGCTCCAGATCTTGCTATGAGAGCAATGCATAAATACAGCTAAATATGTTGCAAAATAATGTAATCCTTAAAGCATTCTTTTGGAAGGAATAAAAAGAAAAGAACAGACAACATTTTTACTTTTTACTGCATCAGTGCCCATTAGAAGTTAAGAAAAAAGCAGGATAATGTGCAACTTTTCAATACCTCATAAGCAATTTTCACATTTAGGCAATTTTAAGGTGCTGGCTAACTGTGGTTGAGGAAAGGTGTTACTGAGCTTTATTTTAAATATACTTTATTTGATCCGGAATAACCCACATGCTTTTAACCACAGAGGCAGCAATTACTGAGCATGCAGAAGACTCAGAACTTCTGTGTATTATGTGCGGTGACTCCGTTTGTGGTTTTGAATATAACAATATCCAGAACATAAGATTCACTTTGAGGATTGCCATATAATAATCTGGAAGGGATACCGCTATAGCCGTGTACACTTTTATTAAAGATACTTCAAATCTATATTGGGTTAGCCAGAACTTTTCTATACAGTATTCTTTCAGCCTTCTTTTTGCAAAATACTCATACCTCCTATGTTAATAACTAGTCTCTAATATTTTCTAGAATACACTCAGGTTACAGGTGTTCAGATTTTGCTATAGTATCAAATATTATTTGAAGCATGTACTTCAGCGGTTCAGACCCCTCTGAACCCCTTTGTGGGCAAAGAATACCCATAAAAGTCTCCGGGCCCAACAAACTACTGCACTTTCTGTCATAGCCTTCCCAAAATCTTATGCAGACCTGAAAACAGGCAATGAGTCAAGTCTGTCTTTACCCTGGGGCCAGTTCTGTCCTCCCTTTGACAGCCTCCCAGTTAATACAGTTGGTTATCTGGCTGAAATGACAGCTGTCTCTGCTGATGTTTTTCTGAGTCCAAAAAAAAAGAAAGACTTAAAAAGCAATTTTCTTATGTCTTCTTATTTAAAAGAAAACCTAGGAAATTATAATAAAACAGCAAGCATAAAAGTTGCTCATGCCACTTGAATTTATCCTGAACTATGTATATATACACTGTGGTATTGGATGGGGTTGCATGATTGTATATTTTCTTCATGCAGCCCTGATCCCATCTGGTACATGGCGTAGGCATGGAATAGAAAAGAACTAATGCAACAGGGATCATTGCAACTTTCTTGTTTTCAAATATGTAGTCTGAAACCTGAAAAGAACTACTTTGACAGAGGGAATTGCTTGTTATATATAATTTAATGCTTTTGAAAACTGTCCCTTACCTTTACCTAAGTGAGAGACCTTGCATATCACAGTTACAAGTCAGGATGACTGCTGTTACTCGTTGTGACCAAGCCAGACTGACAGAGTGACTATCATCTGTAGAGATATGGTCAAGCTGGACTNTCTTGTTTTCAAATATGTAGTCTGAAACCTGAAAAGGACTACTTTGACAGAGGGAATTGCTTGTTATATATAATTTAATGCTTTTGAAAACTGTCCCTTACCTTTACCTAAGTGAGAGACCTTGCATATCACAGTTACAAGTCAGGATGACTGCTGTTACTCGTTGTGACCAAGCCAGACTGACAGAGTGACTATCATCTGTAGAGATATGGTCAAGCTGGACTTGAGGAACAAACTTTGAATAGATTTGAATGGTGATTTTTTTACAACTCCCTGTGCTGACAGAGATGTTGAAGGATAAAAGAAGACCATGTTGTATTTGCTGAATACAGAAAGATGGGTATGGTAGTAATTTTAATCTCAGCTGTTGGTTTACTTGTTTCTGGTAGTTGTAATTCTCTGCCTTATTTTATCTGTTGAAAGTGAGCTTAAAGAAACACTCAGCTGAAAGAGGTCTGCACCACCAGACTGTTGGGAAGAACTGTTATTTGCCTGAGCAACATAATAAATTTTATGCTATAAGTAGTTTTCCAGCTAAATGTCTCTGTTGTGGGTGGAGATATTCTGCATGTACTGCTGTGTAACAGCATGCCTACCTGAATCTCCCAAATAGCACTTGTAACAACAGTGTGAAAGCCATTTTTCATTACCATAAGGTGCATATACTACTCCATATACCAGCTAGAAGTACTTACACAGGCTTAGCATGGTATAATTAGAAGGTTTATTATTCCAGAGGGACAAATATTTTATATTAACATTGACCAATTTTCTGAGAGTAGTCCTATGAAAAGCAAAATAAGAACATGAATGTGATACTAAATCTATCCAGTAAACATTTTTCAATATAATGTCACCTTTCTAACATCTTACTCGCATAAATACATCAGATGTGGCTCCGGAAACATCCTAGCAGTACTGCTGGCCTCAACAATAACACTCTGCTCTGAAAACAGCTTAATACAGTAATTTGGGGGTTTAATGGCTTACAATAATCTATGAAGATGCAACTAAATATTTATTTAATATGCTAACTTTAAGACTGTAAAATTTATCAAAGTACTGATTGAATTTAATTACATATTTCTGTTATGTTTATATTACTTAAAAATAAAGAAATGGTGTAACAGCCAGCATTGCTTAGTGCCCAGGTAGAATTAACCTATTAATTATTCACCCAGAGATGGCCTCTTAACGTTTAACGTGGATATATCACTGGCTAGATTTTTTTTTTTTTAGTAGACCTCTAGACTGCAGACAGCCATCATTTGAGTGATATCTTATCGCCAGAGGCAACATCAATATGGAAAGAAAGGTGTTCTGCCTGCATGACACTCATCTAGAGTGGCATTACTCAACACTTGGCATGAGGTGTGGGATGCTGGAGAGTTTGAAAACATATTCTCACAGCATCTCGCGGTAATAGAGCAGAAATGAGTGAAATGATTTTGTTGAATCCTATATTTGCAAATGTGGGTGGAATTCTCTGAATAATTTTGGCTGAAATGAAGTCTTTGCTCAATTTTGTACCCTGCCTGGGGAAAGTGAACTCACACCCCGATCAAGAATACTTCTGTCAGAAGGCTACCACTTCTTCTGGAGTAGAGTTTCCTCAAGACCTGGTTTGCATAACATAAGGACATTATTTCAATAATCAACAATTAAGTTGGCTGAGGAGAAACAAAATGGGAGTGAATCCACAGCCCAGAGATTAGGGCACTCATCTGGGAAATATTTAGACATCTTTTCTGTAAAACAGGCAGAGAATGGGGTCGAACCAAGGGCTGCCTTTTATTCTTCTGACTTCAGAACTGACACGCATCAGGTGACATCCACTCTGGTACCTGGAGGTTACCATGAAAGAATAACAGTGTGTAACAGATAGTGCAAAATAAGTTTGGCATTGCTTCCAAAATTATTTCACCAATTCTGTCACAGAAGGGTCTGATTTCCAGTTTGATAAAAGATAGAGTTACTTGAAAAAAAAAACAAAACCCAACTTTGTATAGCAAAATTTGCTTCAAATATGTTATTATTAATCATTTTAGCATAGATTTCAAAAAAAGTTCATGATGTTGAACCCTGTCTCAGACATAAGTACAACAGTGCATGTTACAGGATTCATGAAACAAATCTGAGAGCTATCATTTCTGTAGCAAATACTATGCAAAAGAAAAAAATGCCCTATTAAAAATACTTGGACCAAAATATTATGGCTATATAGCATCCTGAAAATTTCTTGCTTTATCGCGTAGAGCATCTTAAAAATAAATTGGCTGTCCAGATGCTCAGATCAGGGCTGTTTGAAAAGAAATAGTATTATCTAGTTTTCCACACTGCATAGATTGAAACCATACCTGAATTTTATGGGGTATGATACAATGTTAAATAAATATCTGGGACAAATTATTTTTTTTCTTCAAAATTTAATTAAATAGCATTAATGCTTCTTGCAAAATCTTAATTCAAAAAGTATTTTTATGTACGATTTACCAGCCAAATGCGATCTCTTGAGATTTATACACTGGCTTTCATAGTGTTGTAGACTCTACAAGCTCAAAAATAATGAGTCATATCATACTCTCCCTTACAAAGGATAACAATCATGCCATTGATTTAAAAATCATGGCATGTAATTATTTATTTGGATGGGTGGAAATTACCTCCTGATTTTTTAAGCTTTCTAGGGAAGTGGCTGAACTCTAAAATATGTGCAGGGATCAAAATCCAAATGCAGACAGGCATGCATGAACTGTTCTCTTTTTTTGCTCATTAGAGGAGTTATTTTGTGCATAGCATAGAAGATCAGGGACCAGCCCTTCAACCTCTGTCTGCCACCTCCATCAATGTTGGTTGTGCTCATGTTTACTTGTATTCCTCGTGAGGAGCATGTTCTTTTAAATCCTTTATCTGTTCGTCTCCTCAGGCCTTATATATCAGAGAGGTCCCCCTACATCAAAGGGTCTTTATATCAGGCTCTTTGACATCTTACTCCCCAAGCAAGGGGCAGAGTCCCTCTCCTCCCTATCCATCACACACTCTCTGGTCTTTTCACTAGCGCTGTGAAGCTCTGTACCTTAACCACAACTTGGCTACCCAATAGAGTGACAGTAATTTCCCTTCTGCTGATGTCTGCCTATAGTCCTGGGACCCACAATTCCCGTTTTTAACATCTCTTCTCAAGATATCTGATGTGAAACAATATTTCATTTGCTAACATTTGTGAAGCGTTAGTGGCTGATCTGCCTGTGAAAGATTCTGGAACCTCTCATAGAAATCAGTGATATTTGTTTCTCTGGCTCTGGCATCGCTGAATTACAAGCTCTTAAAAATTGAGCACATTTATTGCAAAACTGATTGCTTGAATAAACTAGCTCTTACTGCTTTGAAGCAATCAATCAGCTTTCTAGGATTCTGCTCTAACTTTAGATTAAACATGGCCTGAACCAGTAAAGTTCCCTCATACTATGGCTATCTTTTTTTGTGCTAAATGGGTAAAGAATAATCTCTTGTCACATTAAGGTTTAGTAAATAGATGCAAGTCCATTGATTTTAATGGCGTTTTATCTACTCAGTGGCTCAGAGCTTGCCCTGAGGTACAATCTAGTTTGCCATAGCAGTGAGGGCTCTGCTGGAGTACCCAAGACTAGCACTATCTGGATGAAGCAGGTAAATCTGTCAAAGGTCAGCCCTTACTTCCTATACCTGGAGTAGGAAACAGATCTGAGTGTTCACACTTAACCTGTCTAATACTTTTATACCTAATTCACCTCTGTGTGAAGGTGGTACAAAACTGAGGTCGGTGAATTTACCCAACTTCAACTTGGGGTCGAAGAAAATTACTGATCTCTTATTTTGCCCTTTTGTTGGCTTTCCTTTCCCTCAGATAGATCTTCTTGGCTAGTTTTGAGAGACTGGTAGAAGCAGAGTGGCTTCAGAGACAAGCAGGTTAGGGTTTTGGTAGGAAGGAGAGGAGCTTGGTTTTGGAAGAGGCTGTGGATTACAGTTTCGCTTGATGTTATGTTCTGGTCCTGCTGTCAGCTTTTCAGGTTTTGGATGTTAGGATTTTTTGGAGGGAGGATTGAGAAACATATCTGAAGTTGCATGAACCTAGGGGATTCTTACATCCTCCTGCTGCTGCTGCTGAGAAACAATATTTTGGTACTTTTATCCCTCAAGTTTCCTGTAGATCTCTGTGCATGACAGCTTAGATATCTCCTGGGTTTCCACTTAACACAACCTGATGTTTTCATCCCAGTGTGAGGAAGATAAAAAGCATACAGTCTTTCCCATGACAATCCTCTTCACAAGGCTTGACTATGGTTTTCTAAGTCTCTTACATGAAAAATAAAGGGCATTTGGCACTTCACAGCTGCTTAATTGTCATCTTCCCACATCAGGCTGAAAAAATCCATGCTTTAGTTGCAGGTGCTTTGGTTTCTCATCAGGTATAGGATATATATGATATTTTTGACAAAGAATATGCAGCTCTGGTGGCAAAGTGATGGAGTGAACATCACTAAGGATTTCTCCCTGCCATTCTCAGAAATAATTCGAAGCTACCAACTCAACCTTAGCTTACTAAGCAGCAGGCAGACTGCAAAAGACCAAATTTCTCACTTCTGTGATCTTCTTTAATATGTTTGTTAGTTTTTAAAAGAATAAAGTAATACTTCCAAGGTCCAAAATCTTGGTACTGTGAAATGGAATGATAAAGGTCTGATTGATTTTACTGAGCTGAGGGTTTTCAGCCAGACTTTTTAATGTGTTACACCTAGTCTATTCATATCATCGATGTGCACCCTTCTCGGAGTTCCGAAATATCCACTAAAATTTGTAACAGTGGTGCAGGCACATGAATGGTAAGCCTAAATCTGCAGAAAACAAGTCTACTTTTCCCAGTTGTTCGTTCAAAATGTCATAGACTATACATTGAAAACTGGTTGTCAATGTTATCTTCCATGCCTTTTGGGTTTTAGTCTGCAACAGTCCAATTATGCAATTTGAAAAAGACAGGCAAAACATAATGGGAAGCTAGTCTCCAATCCTAAGAAAAGTGATCCTTAAAACATTTTATACTGTTTCCTCTGCTCTGATATTGAAGTGGAAGTTTATTTCCTGTTACTTCAACTACGGTGAAATGCTAAATGCTCTCGCTGAATGAAAAATAGATAAAATTAATAAGAAATATTCAGCTCTAACAGCAGAGAATTAGATTATATAAAGGTGATAAAAGAAATGTAAATCAAGAGCCTTCTGTTCACTAATCATGAAAATGAAAATCTTCATTTTGTCTAATCAGAGTGATGCAGTATTGTATGAATAAGTTAGTAGTAAAACTGAGCCAAAACCCAGGCATTTGGACCATAAATCTTAGTTATAGTCATAAGAAAATTAAGATTTGAGTGATGCTGGTTTGCTTCATGACTTCAGAGCCATTCATTAACAAAGTAGGAGGTTTGTAGGTTTTAGCCATGTGTCAGGATGAGAAATCAATGCCAAATCTATAAACAAGGATTTAATATATTGCTCTGGAGGTATTGGAGTGATGGCTTTCCCACAGGACACTACTGAATAAAAGTTTAATCCCAGTATTAAAACCTCAAATTTAACAAAAAGATCAAGGCAATAAAGATGTTTGTAGATTTGTTTGATGCAGACAATTAATTCCTGAAGAAATCTGAAGTAAAAAGAAGTGTGCAACAGTTTGGAACAAAGACAGAGATAAGTAATAATGGAAATGCAGATTTCAATGCAGAAGGTCTGGATGGCAAAAATATAACCTCCAAATTTACTAATTTACATGGTAAACTACATATCCAAAGCAACTGAACCAGCTTAAAACTAGTTAGCTCTGTTCAAGCATCATGGAAATGCATGATTCTGTGACTGGTTCTCTTCTCCCTCCTGTGCACATGTCCTTTATCTTGCTGTGAAATTGCGGGGATGTAGAGTGGCTTTAGTTGTGTGCACACACAACCAGTTGACTTTGCAGTGGAGCTCCATTCCTACATATGACATCTGATGCTTTTGTAGCACAATTAATTTCAGAAAACTAAACGGAAAAATATTTTGTATGCAAAATGCCCTCAAGCAAAAATCCCCAGACGCTTTGCAGATTCGAATTAATTAAGCCTCATAGCCGCTTAAGAAGCAGGCAAACATCATGGCCCCTGTTTTCCCACTGAATGAACTGAGGAACCCAGTGATTATTACATGTTTCTGTTTTTACAGCTGCAAGTAGCCCTCCTTACCCTGCCACATTTCAGTTATTTCGGTGAATCCTTCAGTCCTCCTAGTGTTTGCAGGGTCTTAGTCAGTCAATGACCATACAGGAGAGCTGTGAGTCCAGGAGGCCCAGCTCACCAACCTTCATCCACGTGTCAAGCGTGCCTATCCCAGATGCTACAATGATCGAGTCGCTTTAAGTTTTAGACACCTTCAACACTTGTATTAGTAGCAAAAGAATGACATTTCATGCTGTAAAGGTTTCAGACATTGACTGGCAAACTGCAGTTTGTTTTATTATAAAGTCAAGTCTGGAAGAGCTATGAAAAACAAATATTTTGAAGATTTAAATCAGTTTCATAAGGAATTTTATAATAAAGAAGAAAATGTATTGACTTTAGAAGATCTGTTGATAAATTGCACCAAAGCAACAGTAGAGAATCCATGTTTTTGTTCCTCTCTGAAGCCTGTGGGAGATGTTCCGTATGACAGTAATGCATAGATATATAGGATATATAAGCACGTGAGTTGGGCCTTGCTGCAGTGAAGCTCATGGTTGCTTTCACAGTGGCTGCAGAAAGAAGATGCTTGGACTTCAAAGACTGGAGCTCAATGCAGAGAGGCAGAAGTTTGTCTTAATTTGTGTTATGTTTCCAAGGCCAATCCCACAGCTCAATTTGCAAGTGTGTGCCCATGTCAGTAGGTAAAATCTGGATTTCTGAGTTCAGTGCACTGTTCTAGCAGAAGCTAATGCTAAGTTAATGCTATCTAGTAGAGTAGCTAATACTAAGATATAAACATTAATTACATACTCAAAGTCTGGGCAGAGAAATGCTGCTTGGAAGAAGACGTCGCAGAAATCTGGTGTCAGCAACAAGACTTCACCTGAAGAGGAATAGCTTCAAAATTAGTCATTACTATTTCTGGCTATCACTGGGATTGATCAGTTAGCTTTTGTGAACACAAATGGTAGTGAGAGCTGGTCAAGAATGAGATAATTTTAATGAACATTTTTCCTAAATTGCTTTCTTGATTGTTCTTTTAGTTTGGGTTTGGGTTTTTTTTTTTTTTTGAGATGTGTGTTTTGGCCAGCACAGTTTTGTTTCAGCAAAGGTGAAATGAGAATTCCAGTTTCTGAAGTTGTGGGTCACCTGATGTTTTATTGCTTCTCAGGTTCTATTTCTCTCTGAAAGAGACATGGTACTTGTTTACGTGATTTCCTTGGGCTTATTTAGTCTGTTATTGACTATGCGTATGATATGCAAATGTAAGGCAAAATGTCTTGTAAAGCACATTTGTTTTACATACATATATGTAGGAAAGGCTTCTATTGTGTGGTATCAGAAGTGTTCAACTGATAAAGAAAAAGGACTCCGAAAGACCAAATTTTTCCCAGTGTAGTGATTTGTAGCTTCACAGTAAAAAGTGTGTTGGGACAGAACGCTACCCAGGTCTCATCACTAGAGTTAGTGGCAAATCCCTTTGTAACACCAGCCATTCAGTTCAGTGTGCCACAGAAATCTCTCCCTCCATTTCTGCCTTAGCAGACTTAATTCAAATTTTCATCCATCTTAACAGGAAAAGGATCATGCTGCAGGCCTTGCATAGTTACGAAAACAAGCATCCTTTTTTTGGTTGTTCACTGTATTAAGCTGGTGGGAGTGTTCTCCTTGTTAGTCTCTTTTTCCTTGTCTGTCTACCTTTCTCCCCTTCCCTCGCTCCCTCCAATTTACAAAGCCTGTAAGTAAAATAAAACAAACTTTTAAACTCTCAACTTCCACACAGAATACCAGGGAGCAGCAAGCATAATACAAAATGAATAGCAGGAATCACAAAAAACATGTCCCCAAACCAGAAACCCTAAATTAAATTTGTCAACTTACCTAAGGACTAAAAGCTTTCTCTGAATGCTGCACTGCAACTTAAAGATTTAATTAACCACTTCCATTGTGATATTTTTGTACCACTAAAGTCAATCTGACTTCTCAAAAAGAAAGTCACAACCAATACAAAAGTGCAATTTCTTAGAGTTTCGTCAGGTATGTTACCAGGTTGGTGGAAATAACCACAAATTACAGTCCCTAAATTTTTTGAAAGCAAGGCCAGCATCCTTCAGTGAGGACTGAAAGCTTCACTTGATTCCATTACGACATAAACATAAACAGTATTATCCTTCCCAGGGGTGCTTTCAGGGCCTTTTTACGCTTGACCATACAGCAAAGTGCTGTTTAAACTAAGATGCCCTTAATATATTATTTCTCCTGAAGTCAAATGATCCAATTGTGCATCTCACCCAGAACTTAGGTTTTAAACCTGACATTAATAGTTACTAGAACCACAGGAGGCAAATTGCTTGATATCTTCCTGACCCTCCCCAGCAGACCAAATATTTTGAATTTTTTTAAGATTTCAAATGGGATCTGTTATTTGATGCTAGAACCATGGGATGAAAGGAATGAGATAGGGACAGAAACCCATAACCTGATAGAAGAGAAAGTTTAATTTTGAATTACGCTCCGGGTTTCCTAAAATATTGGATTTTCAGAAATGTTAAAGGCATCACACAGACTTTTACCTAGTGCTTTTAAATACTGAGAGGACCTCATTATTCATCCTGAGTAAGTTAGACACTCAGTCTCTTGCATATCAGTCCCATGTCTTTCCCCTTATGATTCACAAAAGCCTATAATCTGCTATCTGATTTCAGGCCTTTTTATGAAAGAGACTGTTAGTTTTTCAGCCTTGCTTTTTAAAGCCTTCCAGTTTCAATCTCAAATGTGCTTAAGACCATTTGAATAATTTTCCAAGCTTTGGGTGTCAGAACAAATTTCTCAGAGTGACAGTAGGATGGATGAGATTCAGGTTTAATGGGCTTATGCCAGTTATTAGGGGTCTAAACTTTGGCTATGTAGCAGTGGGAGAAGTCTGACCTTGTAGAAAGAAAATTGCTCTTTTACATAATCAGGGCAAGACCTAAAGCAGAAAGCAGATATTTCCTAGTACAAGAGAAAATTACAGAGAAGGTAAAACGACAATGAGAAAACATATGAAAGAATATTCACCAGGTACCCTGTGATCAAACCACTGCTCCCTTTCACCCCTGCTGCTCACGCCCAAGCAGCAGCCCCCTTGTTATGCTCACTGCAATCTTGTCTTGTTTCTCTGTGGTGGTTTCTGCGGTGAAGAAAAGATACTCTTTATGCACTGTCCCCTTCTCTCTTTTCACAATATCAGTGCTACACAAGTTTGGATTTCTCCTCTTTGTACATGCTTGCATTCCTCTGTTCTTAACCGAAAGCATTTAGTGCCATTTTGTTATACAGAAGCCACTACTTGTTTATCTGACAATACACTGTTTTTCCTTTGAGCTGTCATTTTAGTTAACAACTGTGAGGGCTTGAGTGAAACTAGCTCTTAGCAGCCTCCTGCAGTGGTATGTTTGACATAAAAGGTCACAAGAAAGACATGATAGAAAGTATTTATATCTTTGTTTCCGAAAGTAATTGATTTGATTTCTAGCTCTTTTTCTAAGCAATAGACACAGATCCTCTTTTACATGCACAGTTCGATATGGTCATATCCTCCTGGTAAGAAAGAGCGACCATTTCCCTTCTTTGGAAAGCTTTAAAAATACTGGATAAACTCATCCCTAAGCCAGATATATTTCTCAACAGTTATTAAGCAGAGCCCTTTTTCATTGAGGCGCCCGCATTCAGTCACACCTCTACATCTAGGTTATGCTTTTTTTCCATTTCAATGTATTTATATCTATGAGATGTACAACGGAAAGTGAACTCTAAGAATTTTCCTATCTAATAGAGAGGATATAGGAATTAGAATCTGAATTTCATAGATTACATCATTAGATGGCCATGGGGTCAACCATTACAAATCTCCACAGAAGATCAAAAGAAAAATCCTTCATGATATTTCTTCTTTACATCCATCTCTATGTGTATGTGCCCTTACCTTTGTTTCGTTGCTATGGATGTATTTATCCATTTATATGGATTTAGTGTATATATGTATTTATGTATAATGTATGTAGCATGTATGTAGTGTATATACGTATTTAGTGTATGCATGTATTTAGTATATATATGGATATATATAATCCATTTATGTGGATTTAGCATAATTAGTATTGGAAACATAATTTCTTTTATCGGATACTAATCGTTTAGAAAAATAATAATGTCTGCTGCAAAGGCCATCTGTTAGAAAAAACAACATTTGAACATTGCAATGAGCTGGAATTTCCCGCAGTAAAGCATTTAGATAAGTATTTTAGTCAGGGATAGTTCGTGATGATTCTTCCTTTGTGCTGAGGGGTTTAGTAGGTGAGTTCTTTAAGATCCCTTCCTTACATCAGATGACTTAAAAGATTGCTCCTCAGATGAACTATAGAAAGTTGTAGCTGAACTGGGATGAAGGAACATACCGAAATATCCCTGAGGACAGCCTGTTTAATTTCTGTGCACTCGGCACTGCTGTCTAACTAGTTTAAACAGTTTTGATTTTTATATTTTTAATTTCTGTTATGAAATGTGCCAAGACATATATGAAACGGAGGGCTTTTTTGATTGCGTTGTTTTCTCTGCAACCTATAACATGAAGAACAAAATTCCCACTGCTCCCATGGGACGTAGGGGAAAATGCAGAGGACAGTCTCTGACACAAAGGCTCTAAAGCACGAGTTACTTGCTTATGCCACACACATCTGCCCTTAGCCATGATGAAATCTTATATGCATAGATTACTATGGACAGTAAAGGCCATTATGATAATCTAGTCTGACTGCACTGCACAACACAGACCAGAGATCTTCACCAATCATTTCTGCAACAAGGCTGTAAGCTATAATCTGTCTTTTAAAAAAGCACTCTAAATTGATTAGAAGAGCTATCATACCCCTTAATAGATTGTTCCAACAGTTAGTTATTCTCACTTAGTTTGTGTATTCAAGTACGTCAAGCTTCAACCTCTAAAATTTGAATCTCTCTATTCTGGATTGAGAAGTCATAATTCTTCCACAACTAGATGCTACTTGATTGTGATCTTAGTCTTTTAACCTTCTTTTGAGTAGGCTAAATAGACTGTTACTCATTATGCCCTCATGTTAAATCTTGTTTTTCAGAACCCAGATCTTTCTTGTAATACTTTCCTAGCTCTTTTCTGTTTGCCTTTTCTTTGAACTCCTAACCCTAGACAAGGGGACCATTTTCTAACAATGGTCTCATTTAAAGTCACCATTCCAACAAAATATCAATCACTACATTCACCTCAGGAAACCAGTTAGTGAAAGCACTAGTATGCTTCAATATTAAAACATAATGGCATGGGTAAGCATCGCACTAACTGTTTAAGCCAAGAAAACAAATACCAGAACTTGGGGTATCTTTTCTTCATTATTGCACCACTACGGTAATGTCCAAAAGCCTATGAAGAAGCTTACATTAAGCAAAGCGGGTATGTTTTAAGGTTAGAAATAACTGATGTGATTAAACCTGTGTATTAATTCTGCTGACTTTATCCTTCAGACATCCAGTACTCCAAGCATCAAGGAAAATGAATTATGAGTATGGTGCTCTGTAGTTGGGTATTGGCCATGCTAGAACATGTACCATGTCAATACATGATAGTTTGAACTTTAAGCTAGATTTCATAAAGTAGAGCCTGGATTGTTACACTACCATCAACTGACAAAGTATATAATCTAGCTAATCCATGAAGGACCTTTGTTTTGAGATGTGATGCTATAGTCTCCTGTGCTTACAGAAGAATGTAATGCTAATGATGACTAGGATTTCTTTAGATGTCACATCTGTGCTCCTCATCCTCATGTAGGTTATGATGAAACTAACCACAGAGATCTCATCTGAAGCAAAGTACTGTATCAAATATTTTTCAGCCTTCTGCAGCTTAACTTTAGGATTTTTACCTGTCTACAAAACTGCTATATATAAAATATTCGTTTGACAACTTAAGACATTTCTTTGATGAAAGCCCCAGGTTCTTCTTGGGTTTTCCTTAGTTACAGCACCCTAAAGATTATCTAAAGTATAAGATATTACATTACCAATGTTACTATTCCTTTTCATAATGTCAGTTTGAAAGACATCGTATATATCACATCATGTTATGAAGCCCTTGCATTCAGATCTGATAGCTGTGGGTGCGGTTTAACAGCATGATGAGAGATGGGAAGACATCCTTACTGTATCAGATCCTATAGTATTACAGGGGAAGAAGAGAGATAAACCCATACTAGTGATAACTACCACTTCATGTCACCTGCGTGGATTTCCTGATGCAGCTCAGATAAACTCCAGTGCACCTCCTTTCATATCATTCTCTTTTGCTATACAGGTCTTGATCAATTTTCCAGATTATATTTTTATGACAACATCAATAGTTCTCATTTATAAGGCACAGCCTTAGTGGAATAAACATTCCACAAACACAGATGGTGTTTCAGCCCCGATACGTATACAATTGGCAGGTTGGATAAAAGATGGAGAAAAGGAAATAGCTGCTTTAAAATAAATGCAGGGAATGGAGATACAGTTATCGTTTAAAAAGTTAACCGTTCTGATGAGGTGCCAAGAAATGAACAGAGAGCTCCTGGTTTCCGTTCAATCATAAGAAAATATTACTTCCCCTAGAAGTTAGATATGACTTTGGGGAATAAACTATCAACAAGGAAGAGTGGGTACAGAAAGTCTGGGGGTAGTGCCAAAGCAGGACCATCTGTCTTTGATCCTTAGTAAACCATTTTCGGGACTCTTGTTTCTAAATTATTCCATATTTGTGATGGACAAATAACATTTTTCCATGACTTCATTTTCAGAAATGACTAAAATACATTAGTTTATATTTTCTAAAAACATTTCTGTATACTAGCACTGTGGAAATCATGTATTCTAAAAGCTGAAGGTTAGCAATGTCATAAACAACTGAAACCAGGAATTTATAACCCAGGATGTTGGAAAACCTCAAATAAGTGGTGTTACCAAGCCTACATATAACATGATCAAAGGGAAAGAATCTACTATAGATCAGAAGAGGAGTGTCTGGTCTTCAAAGATACAATGCCTTGAAATTCAGAAGCTCGTTGTAGAAGTGATGGTAAGTAAAAAAAGAAATCTAAAATGCAATAACATGCACAAATGCTGGTGAACCAATCTTGAGAATCAAAAAGGCATAGTCACTGCTGTAGCTCATCCCAGCTTCAAAAATACTTAAAAATAATCTTTTACAAGTACTGTAATGATTCGGTGGTGGGTTTGCTTTGGCTAGCTGCCAAACACCCACCAAGCCCCTCTCTCATTCCCCATCCTCAACAGAGAAGAGGAGGAGGAACATAATACAGGAAAGCTCATGGGCTGAGATAAAAACTCAACAATTGCCATCACAAGAAGAACAGACTTGACTTGGGAAAAATTAAGTGAAATAGATTTAATAGTGAGAAACAAAGACAAAATTAAAATAACTTTCTTCCTGTCCCTCCTTTTTCCCAGGGTCAGCTTCACTCCTTCATTCCTGACTCCTCTAATTTCACCGATCTGAGCAGCACAGCAGATGGGGAATGGGGACTTATGGTCAGTCCATTACAGTTCCTCACTGCTGCTCCTTCCTACTCACACTTTTCCCCTGCTCCAAGTGCAGGTTCTCCATGGACAACAGCTTCCTTCAGGGCATATCCACCTGCTCTGGTGTGAAGGCCTCCACAGCCTGTAGTGTGAACGTCTGCTCTGACATGGTCCTCCGTGGGCTGCAAGGGCACAGCCTGCCTCACCATGGTCTCTCTACAGGCTGCACAGCAGTCTCCGCTCCAGTGCTTGGAGCACCTCCTCTGCCTCCTTCTTCACCAGCTTTGGTGCTTGTGGGGCTGTTTCTCTCACTTTTTTCCTCACTCCTCTCTCCACTGTGTGGTGTCTTGCCCTTTCTTAAATATGTTTTACCAGAGGCACCACCAGCTTGGCTGACTCTCCTGTGGTGACTCCATTGGAGCTGGCTGGAGCTGACCGTGTCCAGCACAGGGCAGGCCCTGGCTTCTTCTCACAGAGGCCATCCCTGTACCCCCCTGCTGCCATGGACACCCAATACAGATTCATTCCAGGTTTCTAGCTACTTTACAAACAACTGAATGAGTCCTGATGAAGAAAGGAAGGATTATTGCTATGTATACTCTGACTGAGTAAAAATTTAGAAAGAATTAGTTACTGTCTTATCTCTAGCCATCATGCCTCCTGGAGCATCTCAAACGGGATGCATGTGTTCATCCTTGGCACAGGTGACCTCTACCTGGCTATAGAGCTGGATGAAGAAGCAACCATCCACATACCGCATGGCATCCACAGCCTAGGAAGAAAGAGGAGATTATGCTAGTGGAGTGATTTGCATGAAAATGTACTTGTGCAAAGCATTTGACACTGTCCCGCATCACATCCTTGTCTGTGAAATGGAGAGACATGGACTTGATGGATGGACCACTTGCTGGATAAAGAATTGGCTGAATGGTCACACTCGAAGAGTTGTGGTCAATGGCTCAATGTCCAAGCGGAGACCAGTGACAAGTGGCATTCCACAGGTTGGTATTGGGACCAGCACTGTTTAACATCTTTGTCAGCAACATGGACAGTGGGATTGAGTGCATCCTCAGCAAGTTTGCCAAAACCAAGCTGTGTGGTGCAGTTGACAAGCTGGAGGGAAAGGAAGCCATCCAGAGGGACTTTGACAGTCTTGAGAGGTGGGCCTGTGTGAACCACACAAAGTTCAACAAGGCCAAGTGCAAGATCCTGCACATGGGTCAGGTGAATCTCAAGCACAGATACAGGCTGGGACGATAATGGATTGAGAGCAGCCCTGAGGAGAAGGACTTTGGGGTGTTGGTTGGTGAGAAGTTCAACACGCGCCAGCAATGCACACTCACAGCCCAGAAGGCCAACCGTATCCTGGGCTGCATCAAAAGAAGCATGACTAGCAAGACGAGGGAGGTGATTCTTCCCCTCTACTTCTCTCTCATGAGACCCCACCTGGAGTACTGCATTTAGCTCTGAGGCTCCCAACATAAGAAGGACACGGACCTGCTGGAGTGAGTCCAGAGGAGGCTCACGAAGATGATCAGGGAGCTGGAGCACCTCTCCTATAAAGAGATGTTGAGACTGTTGGGCTTGTTCAGCCTGGAGAAGAGAAGACTCCAGGGAGACGTTATAGCAGCCTTGCAGTACCTGAAGGGGCCTACAAAAGAGCTGAGGAGGGACTTTTCACAAGGTCATGAAGCGATAGCATGAGGGGTAACAGTTTTAAACTGAAAGAGGGTAGATTTAGAGTAGATAGTAGGAAGAAATTCTTCATGACGAGGGTGGTGAGACACTCGCACAGGCTGCCCAGAGAAGCTGTGGATGAGCCCATCCCTGGAAGTGTTCAGGGCCAGGCTGGATGGGGCTTTGAGCAACCTAGTTCAGTGGAAGGTGTCCATGCCCGTGGCAGGGGGGTTGGATCTAGATAATCTTCAAGGTCCCTTCCAACCCAAATCACTCTATGATTCTGTGATAAAACCCAGAGATTCCTCAGCCCTTTGTACATCAGGCCCTTTATGCTCTGATGTTTAAAGTTGAATACAGGGAAGGAACTGATAATTTCAGAACTTACCCACTGATAAAGAAATACTTAATTGTTTGAAAGGGAAGGTTACATTATGAGAATTACAATGCAATGCAAAGCAGAATCTCCTTGTGGTTCTTGTAATTTTGTAATCAAATTCCATTTCAGTGTTAATCACTTTTACTCACAGATCATCTGCCACAGTGCACATCCTCAAAGGCTGAACAAAAGGAACAAGAAACTCTGCCAGATGCCTCCAGACATTTGTTCAGTCCTCTCTGTGCAGTGACTTGAACAAAGCATGGCATCCCAGCTCACCCACTTCTGTTCTTTTTCTTTCACATGATGGCATTGACCTTCACCTCTAAGATGACCTGATGAGCAGGCGTTAAAGAGATGCAGGAGATGCTGTAGAGAGATGCAAGGTTGCATTGTACAGGCTTTGCACAGCAAATGTGCAATGTGGGGAATACTCTGGGGTGGAATGGCTGCGGCACAGTGTGACTCTTATTTTGTTATTTGTGTCATTGCAGGTTATGTTTCAAGGATGCAGAACAGCAGGTGTCTGACGTGGGATATCCAAGCTGGGGTTTGGGTTTTTGCTTGTTTGTTTTGGTGTCGCTTTTTTCTAACTTTAAAATCTTACTTACAAATTAGACTAGATTGTAACTCTTGCAAGGTCTCAAAATCACCTGCCAGCAACAGGCCAGCTTCCTATTGAAAAGAGAAACAACGAATCAGAGAGATTTCTTAGATAACCATGTGTATGTGAAATGTTTACCAGGCTTGGTTGTTTGAACAGAAAGAGAATACATATCAATTGTTTTATATGCTGACTGGGAGGAAGAAAGAGAAATTGGTTTAATGTAGAAGAGAGCAGATTCTGGCTGGATGTTAGGAAAAACCCTGTAACTGATAGGGAGACAAGAACCAAACTCAGGACAGTGTGTTACTAAGGGCTTTCAAGAAGAGGGTGTTTGGGTAAGCATCTGCGAGGGTTGATGCACGAGCAGTTATTCTACACCAGTCCAGGGATGTGGCCTAAACAATTCTTTGAAGATTTTGTCTTTGCTTTCATGGTTTACTCTGTGCAAACCATAAATAGCTAGTGTTTAATCTTAACATGCACAGAAAGGCTGTTTTTTCCTGGTGTAAATTCAATTAATTATTTCAGAGAAAAAACAACAAAATTAACCCTCCAAAACAAAGCTTGTTCAACGAAAGGACAGCACGGACTGTGACAAGCAATTCAGTTCTGGGCACCCATATGTCCTGGATTGGGTGTGTGACTTTTGAGCTGGGAAAGGTTATTCTTTACATGTATCTAAAGCAGGAAACGCTCTATAGTCTGCCAGACTTTAAGGGCTTCTTGTTAGACAGAAGTACTTGTAATGATACCTGATATTGTGATACCGAGTTGCAGGTGGAGCTGTTTTCTCTTTTTCCCTTCTCCTCAGAAATGTTCGCATTTTTTCCAGTCCTTCTTACAGCACTTTTGTGCCTGCCTCCAGGATTTGAATTTCAGTGTTACAATTCCCGAAAAGCATTACACCGCTCAGAATTTCCATCTCAGTACGCCTAGGGTGGCAATGCCAGCGATGTGCCCAAACCCCTAGATTTCTCTGTAACAGGATTTTCTTTCAGTTCACTGCAATATATCTTTCTTAACTAATTAATAAAACAAGTAAGACAATTCAGTGGCAAAGCCAACTGATGTGTATAATCAAGGCGACCTGAGAACTTCTTCCAAGTAGATCTGGCAATTTTCAAACCAATTTTGTTAATCAAACAATACCAGGTGTGGCAGCTAAAAATAGAGTTGTAACCGTAAATACATTTTGTTCTAATAATTTTGCCTCACTTTTCTTTCTGCCGGCACAATTTTAAGCACACCATGAAATAAGTTGAGTTAGAGAGTTGCAAGGTTCTGCACAAATGTGGATTAGAAACTTTCTGTGTAACGAAGCTAAGTTTTGTAGCTAGTAGCAAAAAAAATTACTCTTGGAAAAGCATTAAAATCTGCCTTGTGATTGCCAAAAACATGTTTGTTCAAGTATCTTATGTTTAGACTTGGGTGAACTAGTCATAGGAAAGACTCTATTTTTATTGCTGTTTATGTTTAATATGATAGAAACAAGAGGCTTCCATATAATTGGGAACTCATTGTCACGCATGATAGAAATAGAAAATAATTCTTTGCTAAGGAAAAAAAGGATAGAAGGAGATTTAAAAGTATGTATTCACACACATAAGGATAGGGTAAGGTGATTAGGGTAACTGCCTGAAAGGTTTCAGCACAAAGAGGCTTTTGTAACATATTATTTAAAAAGACCTTTCAGGCACCTGAGTGTGTCCCTCCATGTGGGACTGTCTGTAAAAGCACAGCCGCTAAAAACGAGAATTACAGAAAGACATGAGAAATACTTTCCTTTCTGCTAGTAAATAACTGGAGAAAATTTCTGAGGCCTGACTCACACCCGTGTTAACAAGGGGCAGCTCCACAGGCTCTTGTAGAATAATGCTTTGTGAAAGGTGCAATGGTGAATAAAAGGTCCTTGACTTGTAACACCTAAGTTCATCAGGTGTTTAACTCCACTGGTCCTCAAATACAGCCAATAAACCAGACCATCACTCTGAGAAGTCCAATATATCAGAGGAAGCTGCGTATAAGCATCAGCAGTGACTGCATTTGGGTTTCATGTTATTGTATTTTACTTCATGAATTTAGGTTTAGAACAACAAAGATTAAGCCGTTTTGCAATATTTACTTTTATATGCTACAATATGAATGCAAGAGATTTGACTTTCTCCTGAATGCTTACACAAATGTACACACAAGGTAAAGTTTTACTTCTCAAGTATAAATGGTTACAAGAGGAGGAGGAGAACATAAGGCTGAGAACAATAAGCATGATAATGAGCAATCTGGATGCTGACCATACTCACTGCCAACTGCTTTCATGAGCATTATCAAATCAAAGGGAAAATGTGCTAAGGGGAATAAGGATGAATCAATGCATGGAAAACTGAAGGCAGCGTAACACATACTTTGATCCTATGGCAACTGAATTATTTAGATTTAAGATTGGAAAATGATCTGTCTGCATAATTTCACTAGCAAGCTCAAAACCTTACTTCATTACCTCAGTTGACAGATGGAAACAGTAACAGTGGGACTATAAAGAATGGACTTTTTTATATTATTATTATTATTATTTAATAAGGTTACTTTTAATGTACACAGCTAATCCTGTTCTGGAGAGCAAAATATAGGGATGGAACTGATATTAGAGGTTAACATTCCTTGTGTTACAGAGAGAATATTTATTAAAGCAGTAGTGGAACAAATCCTTCATAAAGGGCCTCCTGGACGTGCTGTCAGACGCTGGTGAAATCCTGTGTGCATGCAGTCTGTTTGGACGGACAAGCTTTCCAGGTGAAGACTCTGCCATAAGCATTTGCAGATGTCAGGTTTCACGTCCTGTGCCTACAAAACCTGAAAGCAGTGTGAGGCTGAGGCCCCTCGGCAGACGTGCCCTGGTGTGATCTCACCTAATACATGCAGGAATTAATGTATTGAGAGATTTTTTGCTTACCCTGCTTGCTAGACTTTCACATGGAACATCCCCAAGCACCTACGTTTCTCTTTATTCTCCGCCACGACCCAGGCTGAGCACAGAGGCGGTTTGCTGGGACTCACAATGTGGCTATTCTTCATCCTCCCTTCACGGCAAATTCAATCCAGCCGGAACTGGGGCCACAGCCATTACTCACACAAAAGCATGTGGGAATACATGAGTATCTCCCTTCTCTCACCTGCTCTTCAGGGCTGTGGAAGATTTCTCTTCCAGCCCTTGAGTCGACTTGCTGCCTGGCCAAACAGCCTTGCTATAAGCTCTGTGCCTGTGTGTGCCTGCATGTCTCTTACTCGGTTTTGTCAAAACCATTCCCTGCCAAATACAATTACATACCTGCTGGGCCACAGAAATTGTGATTTTCTTCCTGCTTCAGACTGAGCACTAGAGAGTTCAGGACTGAAGCTTAGGTCTTCCCTTTCTTTTCATGAATGCTGTAAGACTTAAGTTCCTGGGTTACACTTTATTCTGGGCAAAGCAATACTTAAATTATTCTCTCTACGGAGGAAGAGTTTCCACCTGTGAATGAGAGTGGCTCTCCCCTGTCAGATTACCCTGCAGAGCTGTGGCTAGAGGAAAGCCATGAGAAATAAGGTTCAAATTCCTTCTGCAGAGAACTTCAGTAACAGGGAAAGAAAGAACAATTTCTACCCTAAATTTACCTAGTGGTATTCCTGTAAATACCAAGGAAAGAGAGGTACACTCCTGAAACCCAATTACCTGCCTGACACCCTGAGAAAATGGCTGTCCATCCGACCCCACCCATCCAACCAAGATTTTTCCAGCAGCAGTATGCTTAGCATGCATTTTTTGCAGACACTCATTTGTACTCTCCCGCTCTCATTACATAAGCTTTCTGCCCTCGTATAATGTATAAGGGAGAAAATGGCTTAATTTGGAGTTTGTGAATCACCAGAGTTCAGCACAGGGCACAAATTTGGGCGCTGTGATATCTAAGTCCCTTCAGAGCGCCAGCTGTAAATGAACGATGCCACCTGGCCATATCCGTGAGTGTTACCATTGGATTGTATAAAAGTTTCCTGGTTTAAAGTTTAAATTCATACGTTTATTTGTCCATAGGATTATTTTGCTTACAGCCTTATATCTGGAGTTTGACTGAAGGATTTGCTCAGGTGACATGTATGCCAGCATAAAAATGAATATTACTACAGGACCATTTTAAACACACCAGAAGTGTATCCTTAATTGAGGCTTGCATAGCAGCCTGCGAATACAGCTTATGTAGGATTCATCATGCGCTCCTGAGCTAGCAGGAAACGTGCTTGCAAGAGCACATGACATACAAAAAGCTCTGATGCAAAAAGGTTCAGAATAGAGCTCTTCATGGAGATGTTAACTACGGGCAGCTCTTGGCTTTGTTTAGAAAGGTCTCATGATCTTACAGAAAAAGAATTTAACTTCTAAGCTTTTGGTGCATTTAGAAATGCAAATATCTTTGTCTCTGGCTTTTCTGATGGCTTGTCAGGTTTAGGTTGCTGTAAGTGTGCGAAAAACTATTCAGAGAAATGACCTTTTCCTTTTGTTAACATGATATCCCCAAATTATCTCTCCTATTCTAGTTTCTATTTCCTTTTGAGTCAAGAACAATTATCCCCGCAGCTTTCCAGCTGAATGCAACAATATTTCAGGGTGCTGCTCACCTATTCACACACCATAGTGCTCTGAAGCACAAATGCACACACCGCTCATCTGTCAATCAACAGTTCTTTAATAACTAAGGTACACAAAGAAATTTTGTAGTCATATTCTACAGGTTATGTCTAAATCTACTGCGAACCCTCTTCATGCCCTCTCAACCCTCCAAAAACTAAAGCAGATTTTGATCCACTTGTTGGGAAGGGGATAATTTTGTCTTCAGTATATCCTTGTGCAATTTGTCAAATGTTAAAAAACTATCATCTCCAGAACCTCTCTGACTAGGAAAGCAGGTAGGATTACAAACTGTCTCTTCTTTCACTGCCACCAGCTACTCAAACAACGTTTTTTACAATGACACAGTTGTAAACAGTTGACACCACACCTGTTCCTACCAGCACAAGTACAATGTGTCCCAACATAAGGAGCGATGTCCCCGGGGAGTTTCAGCCTGTGAATTATGATTAAGGACATGTTTGACCTGTGCAGTGGAACACGCTACGGAGATTCCGCAGGTGCCACTGACATCCAGTGTCTCAGTTCGCCTTTTTTCTGTGATTTTCTCCCTTTTCACAGACCAACTGATCTTGCTGAGCAACCATCTCTTCATTTTGTTGCTGTGCTTGGTAAACTGAAGGATGCTGCAGGGTCCCTCCTGGTGCCTGCCTTCTTACTGTGCTGAGCATAAAGAGGTGCAAAGCAGCATGCCCTTCTTCGGTCAGGCTAGGGAGCCTGTCTCCTTCCAAAGGCTTTGCTTTACGACCCCGAGCCATGAGCCCCTTTCCAGTAGCTCTCCTCAGTAGCTTAGGGGAGAAGTGATGGATGCTGGGACTTGCTAGGTTGCTACTGGGGTTCGGTCAGGGTATCGATGTTGGTTATTTTCATAAAGGTTTTACAAGCTATCACAAAAAGATATAGAGAACTTTAAGATGCTGCAGTGAGAGTGGAACTTACTTGGTGAAATTTGTTACTAGTGTAGCTCCATAGGGAATTTGGCCCACAGCCTTTTTTAAATACAAGAGTTTTCCGAAGCTTCTGGTGACGGAGAAAAGACAGTTAAAGGGAACAATTAAATAATAGCTGTCCTAAAGCCGACTGGAAGTTGCCTTTGATATCAGAATCCATCCATGCCAATAAGTGAGGCCTACTGGGGAGAAGACGAAGCAAAAAGAAATAAAAGTGTCATGACTACTGGTGGACAAGTAGATGAAATTCAATTAGCTTAGATTGAAACATGCATTCACCATTGTAGATGAAGTTTAACTTTTCCCCCTCAATACCAGAATGGGAACCATTCTACACAAGCTGCCCTGAGAACAAAATTTCTCATTTTTTTTCTTTTGGACTTCTCCCCAAACCCTAATATTTTACTATTACAGCTTGATATCTCATTTCTATATACTGAGAAACAGCTTCCATACTTATTAGGGCAAGACAAAAGCATTTGCGTCATGTAGTAAACATATATACTTACTCTATCTGAGCAATTAGTACTGTTTATTATTCACTATACAGAACACAGGAGATCTATAAATCCCAATTCTGTAGATGTTTCTAAACCAAATTTCTGAATCTGTGCCCTCTTGAATGTTTTCTCCTCATCATCTGGCTCTGAATTTTATGCCCTGAAACAATTGCTGTAGTATTATGTAACAGGCATTCCCTCTTGAAGCTAATAAAAAAATGCCTCACTAGCTGTTACTGCCACAAATTCTTTTGAAAAATGACACTCTCTTCTTAATAATGATCTTCTCAGCTGCATTTTAGAAGATAAAAATATAAAGCAATCTCTGCTTCAGTAACAATGATCTACTTCTTTTTCATATCTCCTTTTTAGCGAAATAGTTTCACCCATGCATATGATTAAAAAATCAACTTGCTGATCAGTTGGCTTTAGAACTGTCACAAATTTTTCATCAAGAAATGCACAGTAGATGAGCCTGAACAGAGTTTACATGGATTGAATGACAGTCAATTTTTTATTGATAGAACATATTATGAAAACAAAAAGCGTTGATGGCAGGGACTGAATAATAAAAGGTATTGTTTTATGACAACAAAAGATTCCCTGAAATGATTTTTAAATGCTGCTAAATCATAACATCAGAAATTGGTTATAAAGCAAGCAAAGAGATCTAATGTAGTGCTCTTTGCTTGGGATCAGATGCAAGGAACCAAGATTTTCAAAACCCATTGTCTAAAGTTACTCTCTTTAGTCCAGACTGAAGAGACCTAAATTCCAAGCCTGAGGTTTTCACCATGCTAATGGAGCAGCTCTTTCTGAAAACAACCAATGCTCACTGTCTGAGCCAGCAACTGCTACACTGCAGCCATGTATTTGGGTAGTCTTCTCCTCGGAGCATTGTGATTTGTTTAGTTAACATTGCTGAAACCCAGCTTCTGGCAAAAGCATTACAAAATTTACTCTTAGTATGGAATAAAACCAAAGGCAGCAATATGCCTATCGGGTGCTCACATTATCACCTCTATGCTCAAGTGGAAAACGCTAGTTTAGAAACCCTGATATCTCATACAAAAAGCTCTGCCAACAAGAGACTTATTAGTCATCAGAATTTTTCATTCCAGTCTTCCTACTGTTTGTCTTGTTCGGATTTTAAGAACTTTTTCAAGAAAAAATTATCTGAAAATCTTAATTTTTTGCAGGTATGGATTTTTACTTTTCTCCATACTTCTGTAGCAAAATAAAAAAAAAAGTACAAGCAGGAAGACAGGTGTAGAGGAATAAAAATATAGAAAAGGGGGCTCTAAATCATATGGGTTGGGAGAGTTTTTCACAACTTTGGTGTTTTCCATTTGAAAAACATTAGGAGATATTAAAACTGTGAAAAATGTTGACAGAATTGGAAAATAACATTGGAAACTAGCTCCAGATCTCTGCTAGGTAGCCAGTGGTACAAAAAGGGTTTAATTTTTGTTAATTAGGTGGTTTTTTTTTTCATTAAAATGCTTTTGAAAACTGAATATAACCTTTGGGGTGGGGTAGAGGAAAATATTCCCCATTTGCTAGCACTACAGATACATGTAAACAAACCATTACTAGGGAGGAAACACATCACAACTTGAGGACATACAGCATAAGAATCCAAATACAAACAGGAATGAAAGACTCCCATCTTCAGTGACTTCAGTGGTAGCTTGTTTCTTTGCTTTACATCCCCTGATCAGATGGTCCTTCTAGTAACGCCTCCACTCACCCCTCAAACCTGCTCACAATATCCAGGTGTTTCAGTAGAAGTCTGTCTCCCATCCCAAGGGATTTTCTTGCTTGGTCCTGCCAGACAGGATCACCAGTTAACCTGTCTCAGAGGTGTAGTTTTATTTAACTGGGCAGCCCACTCAGTTAATTTTCTGTCCTTTGCAACACCTTTCGGTGTCCTTAAAAGCTGCTGCTACCTATTACAAAAGTCTGTGCATGCCTTTCCAGCAAAACGCTCTATCATCAGCTTTGTCATATAGTTCTCATGTAAAGAAGACATCAGCTATTAAAGTAAGCTGCACACAGTAGATGTGTACAAATAAACTCTACCTTTATAAGGTAAGAGCTCCTTCCCTTTCCCCACTCTGAGACCCAGAATTCAAGTTCAAGTACAACGATGGATCATTTCTAGAGGAATTATGAGCAGTTGGCCCATGAAAAATAAATGTCCTGTGACAGCCTATTTTCATTTAATGAATGAATTATAATGTCTCCTCTACAGCCACCTCATAGGATTTGCTAATCAATACCATGAGGCTACATTGCGGTACAAGAAGGCTGGAGCTATAAATTCTTTAGTATTTCTCTACGTGATTTTGGAAGAACCAGTAATACAAAAATTTTATTTTGTAATCACATATGCTGAATCTATTTGTTTCTACTGGACAATGTATATTGCAATCATCACTCCAGCAAAACCATAGTTATGGTTTTAATAGCCCAGTTGACTTAAGCACTAATTTTCTCAACTATTTTGGGGGTTGGAATATCACATACAGGTTTCCAGCACAGAACGGAACATTTTCTAAAAAGCTAGAGGAAAACCCAAGTAATCTGCACTGGAACATTTAATCACTGATGAAATGATGCCTATTTCATGGGCTGGTTTCTCCTAAACCCCATTTGGAAGCTGAGGTTGATGGACTAGTAGCTGTCCCTAGCTGGTGCACACTGCAGAACGGGTGTCCTCTGTGTTCTTATGTATTACTCAAATTTATCCCCAGATACACTTAGCCAAAGAAAGAATTATTTGTCGGTATTACAGGNGCTTTTCAAAAAAGCTAGAGGAAAACCCAAGTAATCTGCACAGGAACATTTAATCACTGATGAAATGATGCCTATTTCATGGGCTGGTTTCTCCTAAACCCCATTTGGAAGCTGAGGTTGATGGACTAGTAGCTGTCCCTAGCTGGTGCACACTGCAGAACGGGTGTCCTCTGTGTTCTTATGTATTACTCAAATTTATCCCCAGATACACTTAGCCAAAGAAAGAATTATTTGTCGGTATTACAGGTCTCTGGATCTAAAAGATTACAAGAAGGCAGCAGGATCACTTTTACCTCTGGGAGGGGCAGTTGTGAATGACAGGAGCGAGCCTGCTTATGTTTCTGAGCTCTCACACCAGTTAATTCAATTGCCATGCAGGAGTCATCTATTTGGAATGAACAGGAGTCTGTAAATGCCAGCTTACAGTCATTTTGGTCCTTTATTTTCTTGCACTTACTGCACTTTTGCAGGGGGCTTGTGGAACAGGGAAGAAACATAAGAAACATGAAGGAAGAAAAAGAGAAAGAGACATTCATTAAAAAAAGTAAAATTATAATTAATGGGTATTAAAGGGGAGCAGTCAGGGGCCTATAAAACCAATATCCCATTATTAAGGAAGGCAGTTCAGTTACAGAGTCAGTGCACAGACAATTTCGTTCTTGCCAAGGAACCCTGAGGCTATTCATGGAAATATTTATTTGACTCTGTGTGTGTGTGTGTGATTGGTCCTTAAAAAAGAATAAAAATTTAACTTAAAGACAAAAGCAAACATTTAAAAGCACGTGACAAATGTACGTCTGCATTAAATCAATCTAAGGGAACAATTTACAGTTTTAACAATACCAAATAAAAACATAAAGATATGCTGAACTGTACTTTATTTTTCCACAATATAATTATTTAGTTGTTTGAGTTGAATATTCAGCTAGCATATAAAGCAAATGCTCGTCATTTGTTTTGAGCATTGAAGGTTTAAAAATGGCTTATTTCTGATATTTTAGTCTTGGGACATATGTAGTTCTCATTGTAGGATGTGCAATTGCTTGGGAAATAGTTATAAAAATAACTTCAAAGAACAGAAACAGAACACACTGATTTAGAAGCCTCAGGAGTTCAGTTTTCTGGATATATGTAGACAAAACGTTGACATTTATCATTCCAGAGTTTTTTCCACATTCAGACAATTTGATGTTATTTGTATTTGAGCAGGAATCACACTTTTAGGCATTGAACTTGCACATAAGAAACGCCAAAACAGAAACTGCCTCAGAAACAGCAAAGTCTCAGTGCAAGCACTGTTCCCAGAATCCCAGCTCCCACAGAGATTAATACCTCCTTCCCAATCCTGTACTGCAGACAGTGAGAGGTTTTGCACTAATATTTGTGAATAATATGAACTTAAGCTAAGCAGGAAAATATAAGGCAAAAGACTTCCTCTAAAAATCATTTTGCCTTTAGCTACAATCATAGACACATTGAATCTTGTAGGTTCAAAAAGGTCATCGAGTCCAACTGTAAACCTGGCACTGCCAAGTTCACCACTGAACTATGTCCCTAAGTGCCACTCTACACATCTGTTAAACACCCCTAGGGATGGTGACTCAACCACTTCCCTGGGCAGCCTGTTCCAATGCTTGATAACCCTTTCAGTGAAGAAATTTTTCCTAATATTCAGTCTAAACCTCCCCTGGCACAACTTGAGGTTATTTCCTCTTGTTCTATCACTTGTTACTTGGGAAAAGAAATCAATATTCACTGATAAATGATCAGTTCTGGAATATCTTTTGTAGATGCATAAAATAGCAAACTCAAAAGTTTTTACAGCCACTTCACTGTACAAGAATTTGGGAAGGCTACAAAAGTTAGATATAAAAGTAGACATTGACGATGCATGTTGCAACCCTCAAATTTCAAGTCATTTAAAGCAAAACTAGAGGACAGGTGAGCTCCTTAACAAGTAGTACCTCAGTGACTACTCTCAAGTTTTTATTGTATATTTTTCTAGCAATAATAATCTAGGACTCCTGTAGCACTTTTTTGTTTGTAACTTTCAAAAATACTTATGAATAAAATAATATTGTGGATATCCTATCATGAAACAAAGAGGCAAGAGATTGAAATGACATGTTCAAAGCACATAGCACACTGGGCTAGAGGCCAGCAATGGAACTAGATATGCATCCTTGTCCAGGCCTCAATAATGCCTCTGTTTGCTGCTAACTTCTTATAAAAGAGAATTTTAAATTTTTAAAGCTTTAGGCCTAGAACTAGCACTTTTACTCCATCTGAAGAGTACCAAAGACTAAGTAAAACTGCTGGCATTTTAAGGTGTTTTTGGAGTCCCCATCATGACAGAAGAGAGCCTGAAAGAGTTTTCTGAAGTTTCTGAAGCCATGTGAGAGCATGAATGGTACCAAGTGTCTCTGGAGCTTCCTAAAAGACAGTGGAGGTGGGCAGAAAGAAAGGATTTGGTTTAATAACTAAACAGAACAGCATATTTATCAGCTACAGCAATGCAACCTGTATCCTGTTGATCTCATGAACAAGTCTAGTGAGGAGCAAATGTTGCCCATGATGCTGTTGATTCAGCACTCCCTCATCCAGGTGGGCTTCAGTTGCCCCTGGTGTCTGCAGACCAGAGACTGCAGCAAGCAGATGCAGATTTGGCCCCAGGAACAGGAGAGGAAATAGATACTTTATGTTGTATTTCTGCAAGCTACATCAAGGATTATAACCATATGTTAAGAGCATTTTCTACCCCTGTGATAAATTTAGAGGCAACCAAGTAACAAACCTTATATCTTACATGGAATATACAACTGTATTGCCATGCCCTACAGTAGCATCTGCATCATAACTGCAGAGAAACATTTCTGACATGTGGAAAGGAAGAAAAGGATTTGCAATTCCAGATGTGACAACATATGAATTCATCAGCTAGCATCTGATCCTCTGAAATGCCACTTCTACAGAAGGGTCCGGTACCTTCCATGCAAAAAATGAATGAGGAATGAAGCAACCTGTGTCGTGGTCAGAGACTCCCATTGCTCAGGCTTTAATTAAAGTCTTTGGCTGTGTATGGAAACACATTAATTTCCTTGATATTGTTATCATGTTCACGACAGATACGCTATAAATCATGACTTGGTGCTTTATGATCTATATTCTTCACCACTTCAGTGTCAGTAGATCATGAAGACACATTTGACTTCCTGGACATAAACACAGTTTGTTTTATTTGGAGAAAAAAAATCAAAAGCAATATTTTGGCTGGAGTTCTGAAGAAAATGACTGTAAAATATTCGTATGTGTATGTGTCTCTACTGTGTTAAGGATTGGGGTGGGATGGGGTTGAGTAGGGAGGAAAAGGGAACATGCTGTAGGGGTCTATAGTTACTAAATGAATTCTAAAAAAGTAAGAAAAAATTTGTGCCCTGGACCCAGTCAAATGTGTGTTAGACAGAATTTGCACAAGGCAGATAGACAGAAAATATTTAGAGATCTAGACATCCAAATGGCATAAGGAAGAGATGAGCAAAGTTTGCCCACCTGTAGATATGTGCATCTTTCTATAAACTATTATTTTGATGCTATTGAATTATTAGGACTTTCCTTTTGTTTATTATTAGGAGGAAACAGCTCTTAGAGTCATAGGCTAATTCAGGTTGGAAGGGAACTCGGGATATCTCTAGTCCAGTCTCCTGCTCAAAGCAGAGTCAGCTACGAGGCCAAACCAGGTTACTCGGGGCATTATCCAGTCGGGTCTTGAAAACCTCTAAGGACAGGCAGCACAGACTCTCTAGGTAACAGATATTTTATTGCATGACATTTAAAGCCTCAGGGATAAGTAAGTGCATTGGCTTAATTGAGTTGTGCTTGATTAATCAGAGAATGAAGTGGTTAATTTGCATCCAAAAGTCCTAATGACTCTTTTTAATGTTTATTCGTAATGTTTATTTTTGCATTACCAAAATAGAAAAGGAACAGTTATTTCTGCAGTCCTGTAAAATATATTTTGTTTGTTTCTCCTCTGAAAGAAAGGGAGGGGAAAAAGGTAATTTCTGTCATTAATTAATAGAAACTGTTACCGCAACAAAAATCTAGTTAACATACAAAAAAGTTTTGACACTTTTTGAAAGCATTGTAACCTGAGGGCAGCCTCAACCTATGTGACTATCAGTTATTCCAAGCTGGAGATGGCAGCATTACGTAAGAATGAACTGCTGCTGAACTCTTTCTCCAGGAACAGACAGGCTTCTGCTCCTTCTACATTTACAACACACAACTACTTTTTAAAATTAGTTTTACCTACTTTTTTCATTTAATACCATATTTGGGGACAATCTCTTCCTTTAGTTATGAAAAGTATGAGTTTGATAGACATTGACCAGCATTTCTGAACGTGGTAAATACTGTCAGGAAGTCTACTTGGTACAAAATGTTCACCTGGCATTCAAGTTCTCTCTGTGGTCACCACTTGGCCTTAAAAATACACACAGAGTTCCTCAACAGCCCCAAATGTTTGTGCAAACAGGCTTATTGCCAGCTAGGGAGTCCATCATGCCTAACATCGGAATCACGTATGTTATTTCTCGGCCCTGTAACATTTATTTTTCATTGAATTTCCAGTTACTTTCTGGATTATGGAAGATACAGGTTCAGTAATCTCAAGGGAGGTGACATTCAAAGTGTGAGAAAGGAATGATCTAGTGATCTACATTGTATCCTGAGACATTTGGCAGGCACTAAATGAAATGGAAGATATGAAAGACTCCTGAGTTTATCTCTGTTTTTCTGCCTGAATTTCAGCTTTGATCCATAAACAAGCTTGGCTATTTCAATGACTAGCTTTTGAGCTTTGGGGTTCATGGGCTTTTTTTTTTTTTAAGTAGTACTTCTGATTTCTGTACTTTGCCAGAAGTACAGAAGAATTTCAACCCTTTAGGGTGTAAATCATAGGTCAGAGTTATGCCCTGAGGGTACTTGTTCAATACACGGGAAAAAACAGGCATCTGGAAATGGGAGTGTGAATCCAACACTGATGACTGAAAATACAAACACAGTTCTTAAGAAAATGCTAGCGATGACAGTGCCTCCTCACAAATCAGAGGTAGTGCCTTACTTTTTTCTTATTCTGCAAAACCCGAACTGCATGACCTACCTGCCAGATGGAGACAAGTAAATGAGAGAAACATTCAGTTTGTGTAACCTGATAGGACTCGTGTGAAAGTTCTGTGGACATGCTAAGTTCACAAAGCCAGAAGTAGAACTTTAAATCACAGGCAGAACTATACATTGGAGCTTAGCAGGGGTCTGAGAATCAATAGTGGATTTGCAAGTGAAAGGATCCACATAAAGTAGAAGCTTGTTAAGATTTACCTAACTAAATGCCATTAATCTTTTGGTTACTCATCAGCAAAAAAGGCATGGTAATCCCCCATTAATGCATAAAGACATTGACAGACTACGCACAACAAAGGTTATGAAGCATTTAGGTACTGTGATAATGGAGATCAGAGCTGAGTGCCCATAAACCCAGGGGCCTGGGCTGCCCAGGATCCAGGAGCCTGGAAGTCTCAGCTTTCTAGCACCTTATCCAGCAGCCTGCCCAGGAGCCAGCCAGGCAAGC